>JAQQZZ010115178.1:0-15039 GCA_030265115.1 Mopalia vespertina | reverse complement strand
CCGTATGCCAATACACTTGTTAGGTATTGTCCTATACGGGATTATATCTCATTAACTTTAAAAAAGATAAGCCTGTAGTTCTACTGAAGATTTTAACATAATACACAGCTAGTGTAACTCCGAACAACGATAACTTCATTTTGTCTCAATATTTCACCATTTATTATGCCATCCTAATGATGGTATAATAGATGCTGAAATATTGAGTCAAAATGACGTTATCGTTGTTCGGAATTACACTACTTGTATACTATTTAAAATTGAATCTTAATATTTGATTCAGTCTTTGGACAAAACTGGAAGATTTTCTATTTTCAGTTAGTATTATGACTAATACTGGTTAAAATTCGTTGTGTTATTGACTTGTTGGGTCAACTTTTAAATTCTGACTTATCGGCTCATTACAGCTTTGTTACGCATCCAAATCAATGTAATTTGCTTTGATTGATAATTTGATTTGAAATATGTTCTTGTGTCTTAATTCTGTTATTGGGAGAATATTGTCCAGAATAAAATCCTCTGGACATTATAGTAAAGCATTACAATTTACAATTTAAGCGTGGAGAACTCCAGGGGCCAGTTGCTCGAAAGACGATTATCCGCTTACACCAGATTAAATCGCTAATACCGGGTTAAATTTAATAGAGCCTCGAGCAACCGGTCCCACATCTTCCCCAGTCAATTAAGTCTGATGTCTCCACGAAGTTCTGTCATAAGCCTTGCCACACTTACCCCGTTGCGGCGGTCAGACAAGGATCAAAGCGAATTGAAAAAAACGAAGAAGCCAATCAAATACATCAGCCACTTTTCAAAGAATGTAACGCCTCTGCAGAAATATCATGGTAAACAGCAGAGAAAGACAATATTCTTTTCGATCACTGGCCCTAATTATGCGTCTTCTTGGTTGTCTGTTACGGCGGCATGATGAAATTTTTCCGTACTTTGTTTTTAACGGGATTTTAATGTATTTCAATGTTCGGACCAATTGCAGAGTAATATAAGGCAACATGCTTGTTTACAGGCTGCTGCACATTGCCGATTACTCAAACTATGAGTTTGACTACAAACATGGCCCAAGTGTGACAAGGTGTGGACTATAGAGCTTCACGACACACCTTGTCTCCAGGAGTTGCAGGCCCCAGGACAACAGGAAGCTTCTTCAACCACTCGCATGGTTCGTTTCAGCTTAGGCTTACATGGATTGATTGGTGTTTTACGCCGTGCTCAAGTGTATTTCAATTATATGACGGCGGTGTATTCTTACAATAATAAACACTAGTCCAACCATAAAATATGAAATGTTTTGATAAAGTTGGAAAGTTAAAACTCCTCCAGTGCTGCGTGGAAAACTATTGATTCCCTCCAAATAAACTGCCATTTATCAGGTTAAATAGGAAACACAGGGGTTAATTATTTGTAGCTGTTTTCGTCCGATTTGTTTAGTATTCTTTAAGCACGAGAGAATACTATAATCCTATCTCGTCCACTTACAAATGCAGACATAGATACACATTTTCAGAAAAAGGTGCCACAAAAAAGGCTTTAGGGATACGATGAGACTTTTTGTAAAAAAAAAGAGAAGGTATTTATTTAGAATTGATGTTTATTTGTTGGACCGAACTTTAAATAGTTAGTACACAAGTTAAATAAATAAAATGCCAATATGGTTTGCATAAAGATTAAAGCACGTGTTTGTCACCTGTCATTGATTTGTTTGAAGTTAACTCAGGTTAGAGCCCGGACTGGCCTTCATAAAGAGCCCTATTGAAAAAATTTACGATGCCTCTGTTTTTTGCTTCTTGTGGTACGATACATCTGCTTAGCGTTCTTATTTTATTACTGTTTAAACAACGCCTGGTTCACTGCCGAATATCAACCACGTAATATTTAGTTACACTATTTGACAGATAGCACTGTATGGTCTCGTGAACAATTTCCATCATCCGCCTTGTATACATCCACTGGGCTGAAGGTAACTAACTCACCAGCTATCTGTCTATCTTTAATTCCGCTAACACGATAAGTGATGGAAACTAAATATCCCCATCTACATGTATATAGAAAGGTACCGGTGGGGGCAAGCCATTTCTCATCATTTATTTAAAATAGATAGAAGGGTACATAAAATAATCCTTTTGAAAAACATTCAAAGACAATAGTAACAAATTTAATAATACAGCTTGACGTTGCTGAGAGAGAGTGAGAGAGACAAAATAAATAATAAATAAGTACAAACCCCCCACCCCCTCAAAGTACTGTTATAATATATAACATAATTCAAAACTATATGACGTAATTCAATTCTTTATGAAGAAATTCAATACTATATGACGTAACTCAATAGTATATAACGTAATAAATACTATATGACGTAATTCAATACTTTATGACGAAATTCAATACTATATGACGTAACTCAATACTATATAACGCAATAAATACTATATGACGTAATTCAATACTTGATGACGAAATTCAATACTATATGACGTAGCTCAATACTATATAACGTAATAAATACTATATGACGTAATTCAATACTTTATCACGTAATTCAATACTACATGACGTAAATCACTCTTTTTAAGTGATTGTTTGATTCAATCAGTGATAAAAAGGTAAATCTGACGAATGAATTAAAAACAGTCTGCGAGAAATATTAAATTATTTATCTTCATTTTATCTGATACATTTTACTTGACACAACAGACGTGTTACATGTCTTGGAGTCCTAAACGAGAAATGATAAGAACTGTGAAAGTGTCTTAATATATGAACAATTACCAGTTGGAGAGCAGCGATTCAGTTGAGTTTACATTGGGCTGTTGAACCCCCGTCAATCTTGAGCCTATAAATATGGGATTGAGAACATCTTTCGGCTCTAAGTATATATCAAATAGTAACTGGACTAAACTTGCCCCCTGCCGTAAGTCAGTATAGATACATCGTTTAATACAAACGACCCGGGTTCGAATCCCGGTGCAGGCAAGCAAATCTTCGTTCTCATTTATAAAATCATTAAAAAACTGAGGCATTGTTGATCCAACCTACTTTATTGTTCAAACTGTTGTATATTAAACCGCGGCCACGTTTAACCAGCATTTTAGACAATAAATTAGTAACAAAAATCTATTAAGGATATACACGATGGAAACCACTGTTACTTGACAGAAGAGCGGCTGAAATTTTCGCTCGTAGTAAAAGTGGAAGAAAACAATAAACCTTATTACAGGTCCCGGGTTCGAATCCCGGTGAAGGCAAGCAAATTTTTCTCTCTTCATTTATTCAAAATATGTATACAGGGATAATATGTCATTATAAGACGGTTGCTTGGCACGTCATGTCAATACGTAAGAAGTAATTATTGACAAAATAACGACAAGTAACCCAATAATTAGCCTAGCTAAGCCGCTCGATAAAAGTATTTGTGAAGTAATGTTTGTTTTAAAGTTTAGCTACCAGCAGTATTTTCTTCATTTGTTTGTATATAAATACCTATGTTTGTAGGTGCAATTACTCCTGATGATTGTTTGATCAGTAAACGGACACGTTAAGCCTAATTTACTTCATTATCTTGCTTCCGAGTTGTTTCTGTACTTTACTAAATTATGAACTTGATACCATTTATATATCATTGGAAATATTTTACTCTTCTGACGTGATTGTTTGATTCAATCAGCGATAAAAAGGTAAATTTAATAAACGAATGAAAACAAGTCTGTGAATTATCAAATCTTTATTCTTCATTTTATCTTAAACATTTGACTTGACGCAGCATCTACATTGTATGAGTTCTGCTCACCTTGACAGGAAGCGATAAGAACTGTCAGTCTACATAAACATTTCCCAGTTCATGTGGCTGTTGTTGTTGATTAATGTTTTTGGCACGTGTCATGCCAACATTGCAATGATTAGTCCCGCAACAATTCATTTAATAGATAACTTATAGTATGATAATTAATAAAAATAATAAACGTTTTGAGTTTCCCTGCCAGCCCCCTTTATAATACTACATATCAAACAGGTTCGAGCTTACTTTTCGACCCTTGATGTTAAATTATGGATACGAGAATCTTAGATTCTTTTTGTTTTAGAAAATTATATTTTCCCACGAATTACCGGCACTTTGAAGTCATCAAATAAGAAAAGGTACATTTGAGAACGACGCTTATCACCAATGAAACAAACTAATAATGTATTATGGTATGCGAGTATGGTTAATATCAGATGGAGTTTTATTAAGAGGTTTCTGATATAACAAACTTAAACGACCAATCCATATTAAATGTTTTACAGGTGCGATTTAAAATTTTTTAAAGCAATATATTGCTGAAATATTGTTAAATAGCCATAAAGCTGTCGAAAAGTTTTATACCTGTTGAACAACTTAATATGACTAACTTTATGAATGTAGAACATTTACGAAAGTGTACATTTTTTAAAAAAAATGTAAAAGTAAAAGTAAAATAATGCAAAAAAAAGTAATCCATTTGTGTAGAGAGGCAGGTGGATGGTGCATGGGTGCTTTCAGTATCATGCTAAAAATAATACGTTCTGTTGAACAAATCTAAAAGTAATCCATCCGTGCAGGTGGATGGAGGGCGCTTCCATCCTACTGCTCTCAGAGCTAGATGCTAAGAGGAAACCGATTAGTTTTATTGATTTGCAGATTCTTGACTTCCTGCAATAAATTTGAGCTTTGTCTTCTTGATTCTTGTTATCTGTTGGCTGTAATTGAGGGGAATTTATATTATATAATAGTTTATTGCCAAATTTTTCTCTAAGTATACAAAATTTGATTTCTCTCTTTGAGGAATATCAGATTGAGTTTATTATAATAATAAAAGTCTCAATTTAGTAGCCTATTTCACTTTGTGCTTGAGAAAAAAATCTAACTTTATTCATAAATACTAGTGTAAGTTTATTGAGGACTGGATCTAGTTGTTTAAGAATCTTTAATAGACTGATATGTGTTTAGGGTCAAAGTCTGAGTTTACTGAAGAATGCCAATTTGGGTTTATTAAGACTTACATGTCTCTCAGTCTAAGTTTTATTGAGGAATTTCAGAATGAGTTTATTGATAAATCGCAAAATAACTTTGTTGAGAATCGCAACCTGATTTTCTGAGATATGTCAGTCAGTTTTTTTGAGAAATCTCAATCTGGATTTGTAGCAGGGTTCATTGATGAATTTCAGTCTTAGTTCATTGAATTTTATCTCAGAGTTTATTGAGTTTTTTTTATCAGAGTTTAATGATGAATCTCGGATTTTATTGAGAAATCCCAGTTTATTGAGGAATCTCAGAGTTCATTGAAGAATTTCGGATTTTATTGAGAAATCCCAGTTTATTGAGGAATCTCAGAGTTTATTGAGGAGCTCAATTTATTGAGGAACATTAAGGTTTATTGAGAAACCTCAGAGTTTATTGAGGAACCTCAGAATTTATTGAGAAACCTCAGAGTTTATTGAGGGTTCTCAGAGTTTATTGAGGGATCTCAGAGTTTATTGAGGGATCTCAGAGTTTATTGAGGGATCTCAGAGCTTATTGAAGAATCTCAGAGCTTATTGAAGAATTTCGGATTTTATTGAGGAATCTCAGAGTTTATTGAGGAACCTCAGAGTTTATTGAGGGATTTCGGAGTGTAATGATGAATCTCAGATTGTAATGAGGAATCTCAGAGTTTATTGAGGAACCGCAGAGTTTATTGAGGGATCTCGGAGTGTAATGATGAACCTCAGATTGTAATGAGGAATCTCAAAGTTTATTGAGGAACCTCAGAGTTTATTGAGGGATCTTGGAGTGTAATGATGAATCTCAGATTGTAATGAGGAATCTCAGAGTTTATTGAGGAACCTCAGAGTTAAGTGAGCTATCACAGAGATTTTTGAAACATCGCAGTCTTTTCATGAATCTCAGAATTTATTGACGAATCTTGAAGTTTTTTGAGAAAACTCATAGTTCACAGAAGAATCTCAGCATAGATTTTATTGAGGAATCTAATCCGAGTTTTATAGACTAATAGTCTTAGTTTAAATGTCTAAATTATGACACCATGCAATAAATGTTTTCTGTTGCCATAAGAGACTTGATACCGACGTGAGGCAAAATACTCAGAATTGTAACACATATTAATTGGTCACATTATAGGAGAAACAAAGTGCGTAATAGCGAAGGGAATATCAGTTTTCAGTACGATACGGTTCATGTATATGTTAAAATTTTCACAACAAAATGCAAAAATAAAATTCGACCAATACGTAAAAACTATAATCAGTTGATCCGGTTTTGATTTATGGCTACTGTATCAAACACTTGTCTCATCTGATTACAATGTTACACACTTGTTTGACCCTATACAGATTCTCCCACCTGGCTCATGCCAGTTTATTTGGAGCACAGCAACGTTAGCTTTACTGAGCATTGGAAGAAGATTGATTTTCCAGCATAGGAAAACACTTCACAGGCATTTTATGGCATTTCATAGTGCAAATGACCGTTGAAATGCATCGCTGTTATATAAATGAAATACTATTGATCACGACATAATTGAATCAGGAGTGGTTTTTCTATTTTTGTCCCCTCTTTTAAATGTATCCACAATTCTCGGATACATATCGAGGTTCAGCCGTAAAAAAGAATTACAGCTTACAGGAATAATAATTTTAAATAAATAAAAATCTTTAAGACTTCAAATCAAGATCGGTTAACGTACTGGTATTAAAATAAAAGAACGACTACTATAACAAAGAAAATACTACACAAAAAGTGTAGAAAACACATTGAGATAAATATACTGAACAATAAATTTATTTTTTACGGTTTCTAATATTTCATGATACAATATTTTATGAGCATAATTGTTTCGATCCGTAACAAAAGGAGAAATAAACTTCATAAAAAGATACATGATTTAAAACATAATAATACTCTCAATAGTGAATGGATCTTTAAATTTATTTTAAATCAAAGTGAATTTCTAAACAGTTATCAAACATTGTAAGTATAATCAATTATAATGAAACTACTTCACTTACAAACACTTTCGTCTTATTGTTTTAAATACATTTCTTCTTTAATCAATCTAAAAGCGTTCAACAACAACGACAACAGAAACAGCAACAACAACAACCTATGTTATTTATGGTAGATTGAATGTAAACAGAGACTTGACTCGTTCAATGTTTTTTGGGACAGAATTTGTAGAAAATACCGCTGAGAAACAATTTCACTGTGGAGTTTTTAGCAGAAGTTTTGGTTGGCTTGTTGTAAGATTTCTGCCACTAAATGTTTTATTTTGGCTGTAATTGGTTTAGACAGAAACGTTGACTTCAACATATTTGAAAAATTGGTCACATACAAAAGCCACAGCGAAGCTAAAATACAAATGTGAGTCACGCGAAACACCAATCAATCAAACAATTTTATTTGAAAAAGCAATAAGTACAAACAGAGAGATGTGTTTTAAGTATTTTAGCAATACACAAACATATATTTATAAGTTTATTAAATAATAAATCAACGACAAGGGGGCTTAGACCAAACCAACACACAACAAAATAAAAGCGCTGTTTCTTTAGCATTCTATGATGCTAGCTGATTTGATTAATTACATACTTATTTACTGACATTGAAAGCAGGCCGGTTTGACATCAAAATGACAAAAATTATAGTCTACATGATTGACTGATTGATTACTTGGTGTTTTGCGCCGTGCCTAAATATGTTTGACCATTTACACGACGGCGGTGTATTCCAACATTAATTGACACCAACACAACCATATAATTCAAAGTGTTTTACTTTGTTGCAAAATTAAACTTCCTCCATTCCAAAGTCAAGACAATATTGCTTCTAATTCAAACTAAATGCCCTTAGTCAAGGAGCGATCTACATAGTAAAATGGAGACGACTACCGTATGCTGTTTATACAAGCGACTGTCGGAACTGTTTAACCTGGAGATCTGTAGACTGTGACAGAAGATTTACAGACGGGTTTCTATCGAGATCAACTTACCAACTGACACCAGGAAAAACAGACATCGAACGAAAGCCGCTTAACATCTGTGATTAAGAGAACCAGTAACAGCCGTCAAAAATGTATGATCATTGGCCCGAAGGTCCCGATCATAGCCGGAGACCCGAGTTCGATTCCAGGTGGAAATTTTCCCACTCTAGGCCCTACATTAAAATATATACATATTTCCGATTTCTGGTCACATATAAATATAGTTTCACTTGGAAACGGTCTCTAGAATGAGATAGAAATGCAGTACCCAATAAACCAAGGAGCTGTTATCCATACAAAGTTTTCCCATTTTGTTATGTACTTTCGATTTTTAAATACCACTAGAAGAATCCAAGTCAACTCTTCTGAAAAATGTGTCATAATGTGTTCTTAAAGTAGGCCTGCTGTAATTTTATACAACCAGACTGAGCGACAAAACGTGAATCATCCGTGAAAATGTTTGTGATTTCGTTATTTGATGTCCAGTTCCGTAACATAGTTTATTTCACTAACAAGACGGAGGTGTTCGATGTGATACATGTAGGTTGAACATAAACCAAAATACTATCGATTTAGACTTTGATATGAGGGGGACTATCACCTCCTCTACATGGAGGTGAGAATGTTAATGTTAATTGTCATTTACATTCTTACCTCCTCGTAGAGGAGAAGTTTGAACATGCTAAACAAATTAAACTTGTATGAAATTATCAAACATAACTGATTTAAATTTGTTTATAGCACACACTTGTTATATTTGTTCCCCTCCCCCAATACCCTTTAAAACCGACTAGCAGCTGATGCCTTTGTTAACAGAGTACTCGTTTATTACTAAAATAAGAAGACTTGTTTAAGAGGCATTTAGACATTTTGTAACCATCAAGTAACAGCTAGCTTTTCAACGAGGCTGGGAAATTTGGGATGAACCCGCGCCATTACTGTGTAATGTAGGTCAACATAAAATTGAACATATTTTTTATTTATGAACGATTAAACTTGTTTGTATCTTTATAATTTATTTGTCTGTTTATTGGGGTGACTCTGTTGTCTTTAAAAAATGACTTGGATTGATCTACAGCTGAATAACATCATAGCAAAGTCCCGGTGTATTTACCCAGCTGTAATTTGTCTGGTTACGACCGCACAATTTACGCCGTTTTAGCGTATATCACTACATTCAAAATGGTCCTGGTTTATTTATGACCAGGCAGGCTGTACGTAAGTGACGGAGGTAACACGCGTACGGCTTTCGGTTTTAATCAAATGACATTTAGAAGTTGGTTATAACATTGAACATAAGACTTTTGTATGGATGACAACTTCTTTGTAATATCAGAGCAACGTTTCAGTGCAGATGTATCAGGTGCTAGTATATCTGCACTGAAACGTTGCTCTGGTATTAAACAGATGTTACAATCCATACAAAAGTCTTATGTTGAATGAAATAAGAAGAAACAAGATTGGGTTAGCCAACTCAATGTAAGTCAATGAAACCTCTCTCAAACAAAACAGGACAATCCCCATTTTGTAAGCATCAAGTACCATCTGGCATTTCAACGCAGATTGCAACTCTGGGACATCACCATCTTACCAGGACGTCACGAGGCCGAGCTTTACTTTTAGCCATGCTTACGAAAGAATCTGGCCGCTTAAAAAATTTAAAATTTCACAAAGAAATCCGGGGATTGCCTGGTGGCTTTTACAAGGTTTCCTCCGAACTTTCAACAACCAAAACAACGGTAATACATAGGTGTCATAAAAGTTTAGGCTAATCTCCTAGAGCTCAAAGTTAAACAAGCTGCAATGCTGATAGACAAATGCTTTAGTCGAAAGTGTGTACATCGAGATCTGTTCTCTTGACTTTGTTTTTCCGTTGGCTTGAGATTCAGAGAGTTAGTATGATGGCTGACACCCAATCCTGTTCACCGAAACCATTATCCGCCATCTAAAGACTTAAAACCAACACTGCTGGTGGGCTTATTTGTGCCGGACTGTTTGATAAACACAAAAAAGGAGAAAGAACAACAAACATGTGAGGGCAGATAATGCCGCCCCTGGGTTGGGATGGGGGAGTGGGATGAGTGTTGGGGTGGGTGGGGTGGGTAGGGATGAGGTGGGTGGTGTGGGGTGGGGTGGGGCGGGGAAGTGGCGTTGTGGGCGTACATGGTATCAGGGTGACATCTTGCTCAAGGCGATCTTCACTCCACTAGTATCTGTTACGGCAATCCTATTCTATATCTTTGGAGTCAACTCGACAGATTTATCCGGCACTGAGAAATTGATTAACTCGTGTGTCAACAGCAGCAAACAGCTACACGACAGCCATGTGAAGTGTTAAATTAAAAGAACTTTTTAACCAATATTTCTCCCCACATCAGACGGCACGAATATACTGTAAAACACTAGTTTCAGAAAGAAGATAATTTTGCATCAATGACCTGTCCGTAAATGTGAAAAAATGTAATACTAATTTTATATACTAGTAGTAACAGAACGCCCCTCACATTATTTCACCATTGTTATTGTTTGCCTTAATGGTTAATATATCAAATGTTCTCTGTGTTGTGGGGGTGCCAGTATGTTGTATAAACATTGTAACACGACACCCTAACACTGACACAACATACGGGGTACAGCACAAATAAATGTAATTCTGCCGATTTATAATGGAGGAACCAATTATTTTGACTCTGGGTATTTTTGTTTTTCGCTCAACACGAGTTTTTCAATTAACTGACACGTGCTGTTAATTTGCAAACAAGAAACCCATGGTGCGATGACGTGCAATCTTGCTGACGATGTCTCTGTCCCAAACGCCATTAGAAAGATCAAATGTTATCAGTCGCTCCTCAAATGTACTCCGCACCTAGTGATGATATCACAACAACGAGAATCCCGCTAGGCTTGCATGGCGGATTGAAATGTTATATCCGCGTTTTAAAAACAACGAACATGTTTGAGAGTTAATTGACGGACGAAGTTATTGGCGTAACGAATAAATGTATTATTGGGCCTGTAAGTCAGGTCATGTGATCTGCGATATTTCACGTTTTTTACTCCACTTCCGGTTACCGTTTACATTCTTTCTACTTTAGCACAAACGGAAAGTTAAAATGACGCCAATTCTCCCTCCAAGCCTTACAACTGCACCAGCAGCAACACAAAATGCGGGTTTTAAAGATCGGGAGCGACAGAGTTTGAACGAGGTACCCAGGAAGTCAAGAGGAAAAGAACGAGACATAAATGCACTGTTTTGAGAAAAATGTCCCGACTTAGGCCTTAGATTGCGATAGTGTATATCACGCAAAAAATATGATGGCGATGAACACACTATAGTTTTCTTCAGATGCATGTCAGCTGTGGTTTAATGTTGTTTAGTTGTTGTTATATATATTCTAGCGATATTCCAATGAATTGTATTATGTATTTCGTCGGGTGTAAAATATATATCAATAATAGCTGGGGAAACTTATTTCAGGAATGATTACATTTATTTCTGTGGATGTTGAAAGTATTTTGTGAATAGTTTAGAAATACTAAAGCTCTGAGAATGATTACCAAGTCTGTTGAAAAGTGCTATATGCAATGCTATAACAGAGTCACTGTCGAACAACTCTATAACATATTTTTTTGTTTGCTTGATTGAGGTTTTAAACCGTACTCATATGAGTATTATGCTGCAAAAAGCTGTACTTTCCTTTATTTCACTTAAATGCATGCAACTGAAGTACTTCCTACAATCTTGCTGATGATATCTCTCTCCCAAACACCATTAGAAACATCAAATGTTATCAAATGTACTGCTGACGTAGTAGTGATATCGCAACAACGAGAATCATGCTAGGTTTGCATGGCGGATTGAAATGTTATATCTGCGTTTTTATAACAACTAACAGGTGTCAACTGCTAAGCAATGCTAAAACAGAATCACTGCCAAACAACTTTACAACAGATTTGTTTATTTGCTTAATTCAGATTTTAAACCGTACTATTCTACTCATATGAGTAATACGCTGCAAAAAGTTGTACTTTCCTGTGTTTCACTTTTCACCTGTATATGGACTTGAAAGTATAAACCCTACACCTGATGTCTTGACCTCAATCACTAATTGCTGTGTTTATCTATTCCAGCGCCAACCTAAAGAGACAGTATTGTTCTAACAGAGACTTAGTGTGACTCGGTCAGTGTTTGATCCCACGACACTTACTTAAACAATTTGAAACCAGTTGCTGGAAAGACTATTAGTCGCTAACACCATATTAAATCGCTAATAGAGGATCAAGGATTGACCTTCTGCATGACGTGACGTCATCTTATGGCGGATTAAATTTAATAGCTCTTCGCGCACCTGACCCTTCGCTATCACTATCTCTGAGTGGAACTGGGTGAATATAAATACAGTTCTCTACGTCTTGACAACAAAGTCTATGCCGTGGCTTAGGCAGTTATCCATGCTGGGAGTTTAGCAGTGTTTAGTGTATCGCATCATAACAGCTCCAATATCGCAAAATATTATACCTCATTTAAATTTGTCTTTGCATGTGTTTGTTTCAGGCCATATTATGCGATATTGGCCCGAAACGTTATATTTGACCGCATCGCTTTTGAGTTACTTTTACTGTTACATTGAAAACGAAGTTTGCTATTAAAGAGAAATCTGCTTCATTCAGCAGGAAATTCGGTATGATATAACCAAAAAAGTAGGGACCTTTGGACCATATGGCAGTTTATGGACTGGTTAGTCACTCACAAAACTCACAAATCAGTAATATGGACCTCAGCTTCACTTCGGTCCATGTAAGTTTTCGTGGGTCATTGACCTGTCCATAAACTGACATAATGTCCCCTAAATTATTCGTCCAACAACATTTGTTAACAACTAAGTTTTTCGGTGGGTGTTGGGATAGCTTGGAAGATTTATATGGTGTCGTTTTTCCGTCATATTTGTGCATAACGTCGAGTCCCACGTTAAACAACCGGCAACGTTGATGTTCAAGTGTAATGTTAATATGATATACATCGAGAGCTGTTCTCTTGACTTTGTTTTAGCGTTGGCTTGAGATTCAGAGCGTTAGTATGATGGCTGACACCCAATCTTGTTCACCGAAACCATTATCCGCCATCTAAAAGCTTAAAACCAACACTGCTGGTGGGCTACTCTGCGCCGGACTGTTTGATAAACAGAAAAAAGCGCAAAAACAACAAACATGGAAGGGGAAGATAATGCCGCCCCTGGGAAGGGGGAGTGGATATGGTAACTGGATGGCAGCCGGCTCACCACGATCTTTAACTCACTAGTATCTGTTACGGGACACAAGCCCAAGTCTGGAAGTGTCCTCGTCGGATTAAAGACCTTTCTTTGTTTAGAATAATCCTCAGATTCAATCGTTAATACTGTTTGAAATATTGCCGTCGAAAATAGCGACCAAATCATTCTGTCTTTCTTCGATACTTTGACTCCAAGTTTGTGACGGATCTTTTAAGTGGAGGTTAACGATGTGTGTAGTTATACAATTGACGTTGTTGTCAAGGACTACTTTCTGATTAATGAGAGAAGATGAATCCACTCTGTGATACGGTAAGATAAAGTGCAACTTTGTTTGTCTCGCACTAATAGCCTTCAATTCGAATTGCTACCATATTTCACTCTTTATGCTGTTACATTTTGAATCATTTTGCGTTAACTGTGCGACGATTCTCTTCAAAGCCGACTTTTTAGGGGAAACAATTCTACAAAAACAACACTGAAAATGTCTCCATGGTATAAACGAGTGATGTGCAAGGCCAATCCACTTCTGGTCGAAAATAAACTCGAGCGCGTCCGATTGTAATATCACTAGCTCTGTGTAGATGTCGGAACATCCCTCGGCCCTTTCCGTACCGTAAAAATCTCGGGCGACGATTGGATCATTTTTGATTGAAAACACGGGAGGTAACTCGCATGGCTTTACTTTTATGATATGACTGAGTTAACCACGTGTTTATTGTTTATGTCATACATGTGATTTTACCCAAGAAACGGGCTTGATTGGCGTGTTTGTTTGGTATAAATCCGCAGAGTACTCACTCGTATCATTTCATTTCTACGCATGCGCACGTATCATCCGGCGGGTATCAATACACGTCATCGTGTAATATTGTTTCTTCCATTCACCTCCGAGATAACTGTGCCGGTACGGAAAGTGTCGAAAGATGTTCCGACATGTCTCTGTGTACTGTGATTGGTTGAGTATGTTGGATAAAGATTGTAACGTAACACTTAAACATTCAAACAACACACAACAGGTTCAACAGAAACAATTCCTAATACTATCACCTCTTACACTAGGGAACCAGTTAGCTAAGAAAATCAGTTCTGTGCATTTATTTATCATATTGCCATTACCCTTGCAGACAGAAATGAGAAGCCGTCCATGTCAAAAAAGGGATATGAATACTTTGCCCCCGACGATAAAATCGACGGAAACTAATACAGTAACAAAATCGATTAAAAATTCAATACATTTGAGATAATCCAGCGTGTACACCCAGGTTCACATCAATTATTTCCGTGTTTTCCGATAAAGAATTCGAGAGACCTCGCCCACTGATCGGGTTAAATCGAGGACAAATTTGGAAATTTCCACCAAAGACCCCAAGCCCGGCCCGCTTCCGCCGCCCATGTGACTAATGAAATGATGTGAGACAAGACTCCCAATTAGTTGAAATTTAAAAATAACGGAAATCTATTCGAGTATCAAAATATATCGTCAAACAAAAAACACCAAATAAGTATGTAACATGACTGTGATTCAATGTATTTCAATGCCGTAAAATCAGTATACTTACGCTGCAATATGCAGCGGCTTATACAAATATTAACTACTGGCCATAAGTGTAAAAAGCCGCTGCATTCTATGAGCGTTCATATAGGCCTACTCCACTTGAAAATTTTCTTATTCCATATTCACGACCTTCAGAGTTAGGCACCGAATCGCCAGCAGTAAATGCAGGCCATCTAGACCACTCAGCCACCCGGCCTTCTACAAAATA
>JAQQZZ010115167.1:0-15039 GCA_030265115.1 Mopalia vespertina | reverse complement strand
TTTTTTATCCTGGCGCCGCAACTGATCTCTCAAATTCAGATATTAACTTTAAACTTTGCTTTTTTCTGTTAATACCATAGATGTGGTTGTATTTCACCAAGTTTCACAAAAAATTTGGCCGACTGCATATTGCCGAAATATGGCGAAGGAAAAAAACTGTTCCTAAACATAAGTAGGAAAAGGTGACTTGGCTCAGTTTATGAGCATATTGTTCAAAGAAAAAAAAGAAGCCCTAAGTGGTAGACCGGTCAACTAGGCAGCTTGTTTTATGTTGTTGTTTTTGCTAATTAATTAATTAATTTCTTTCTTTTTTTATTTCTTTTATTTGTTTCGTTCTCATCTACAATAGCATAAAAACACAATCACCGATTAACTTCAAACAAAATTGGTATAGATCTATAGTTTCTTTCTCTTGAGATGGAAAATGGGATTACATTTCACCAAATTCCGTAAAACAATATGGCCGTCTATGTAATTTTTCAGCCATCACAACTGTAGGTGTCAGTAAGGCCTTGCTAGACTCCTTGGTAGATTTCAAGGAAAACTACTTTTCGAAACACAACAAGGCGCAAAGCTTGGACTCTTGCAATTAGAAATATATATAAATTTGCAGAAGATCAAAAAAATTAACAAAACAAGGCAGTCTTTTAATCTTAATTTTGTCTTTTTTTAATTTTTTTTTTAAAGCAACACATTTGAAGTCTCTATCATAATTAGTTTCCGAGATATCAGCAATTTAATTTCTTTATAACAACAGACATTTAAATTAGCCATCAATTGAGCCTATACGTTTGATCCCAAAGCTAGTGGTGCGAATGGATCTATTGAGTAAGATGATGTAATCCGGTGTAATACACAATGATCAATAATCCCTGGAATTACATATCAAGACGTCGGCTGGGATCGGATTTCACCAAATTCCATAACACAATATGGCCATAATATATTCGAAATGTCACAATATTCACATCTGTATACGTTATGTGAACACGATAACTCAAGAACATATTCACTCATTAATTTCAAACTTGGAATATAACTGCCTCTAATTAGCCTTATTGAAGGGATTGCATTCCACCAAATTCTGCAAAGCAATGTGGCCACCATTGTGTATTTTTTTTAGAATATTCACGACTTAAATTCTCCAATAAATAGAGAAAAAAAACAAAAAAACATTCCACGATGAATCAACAAAAATTATTTTCAAAATAAATGAATTGGTGATTCGACATTCCAGATCAACCAATGGGCGCCGTTTGGTATATGATTTATTCATATCTACATCTGTGACAACACGGTGAGCTACAACTAGATCCCTACTTAGATCTGGATTAAATCCCATTGCTACATTACATCACAGGCGCCCGTAGTACAGCGTGTTGTATACTGTTGCATAACTACGTACAGTAATAGCCTTTGAACACTACGATAACGTCGTGCGCCTGTGATTACATCATAGAAACATCACAATTATACATAACAGAATCCCTTTTCTTCTGTCCGATTTGTATCACCAGTAAATCTGACAACCAATACGGATGTGTGCCGCAGCAGCAACGTGACGTCGCTTTGGTAACGTATGGATACGGTTTGACGTCATAATAATTAGAATAAACATAGACTCGTTATACGTCACCGTAATACGTCAGAACGTCAGGCCGGTTGACAACGCGAGAACGTCAGTCGCGTTGGTAACTTTTGGATATCAACAACGTGACGTAACAATAAACGGACACATTATTTTAAGTAGGGAATCCAAAATGGCGTGGTGTAGGGAAACTGACATGGGCTAAGATGAAACTGAAAACTTGATAACGCTCATGGAAACAAGAAAATCTAATACAATGTGCAGCAACTGTGCACCAGCTCCACAGAGGGTACTTATGGAGCAGCAATCCCGCACAATGGAGTACAAGTCCGAGACGATGGGACTGTGTCCAAGTTGCAGCCGATTCGTCCCAGCGACCGCGGTACCCAGTGATACTAAACTCTGCTGCGAATGCTGTAAGTAATCGATATTCTATACCCGTAAATGTAATCTATTGACCAGATATGTATTTCTATAAGATTTCGCTGCAGCTAGTCAACTATTACAGTATTGTGTTAGACATAATTGTAATTCGACATGTGTACCTCATTTCAGGGCCAAAATAGATTAACACTGCTTTTGCTTGGGCCTACACATATTTCACCCGACCAATATATGGCCCAATTACATTATTGGTCCACTGCCTAGCTTGTAATAAGCACTGGCGACTATAAATTACTATGTGAGATAGGGTTAGTTTGTGGGTAATGTTTAGTGTTAGGTTTACAGATTGTTATAGAGCCTGTGAACTGCGAACTGAATTCTAACTTCAACGACGTTAATAGATGTTGGTTTATACATGCGCAAGATCGCTTCGTAGAGTGACTAATCAATCATACAATATATCGTCCATCGTAAAAAAATTGACAAAAATCTGCTGTTACATAATTTATTCATAATGGTCATGCACAGGATATCTTCACAGAAATCAACAAGGCAAGGCTCAAAATACAAATGAGCAGAGTTGAAGAGAGACTTTCCCGCCTTGCCTCGGAAAGACCATCTTCCTGTGCAAGGGTCAGTATGTGTAAGACGAGACTTCCACATTACTATGCCTTGCTGTAATTCGAAGGTTAAACGTGGCAAAAATTTCATTGGACTATGGTCGAAACACGTATAGGCCAATCAAAAAGGCGTTTACACATCAAAGTCTATACAACAAACAAGCGTGGCGCCACTGCCAATTAACATGTCTGTGATGATGTCAGGACTCGTTAATGGGACTAAGATCGTGCATGTATATTACATGTATAGCCTACTTGTCATCCTGTGTTTATACAGCCTCTTTCTTATTCTAAGAAAGCCCCAATCTGATTGGGTGGAGTAAAGAGAAGTCATCCGAAAGTATAGCTGCTGTAAACTCAGGTTTTATCGACTATGGAGGCAAGGTAAAGAAGGAAGAGAGGGTTAATGCGACGATCTTCTTTTTCCGCTTTGCCTTTGGAAGATGCGGGAAGACGCACAAAGGCCGACTACTTGATTACATATTGTCTTTCACGGGGATACAATCATCTTCGCAGGCCATGTGTTTTATTTCGAGCTTCTCTCCCTTACAACTCTTGGCGATAGAGAAGATATAGGGTCAAATAATTCAATAAAATACCCACATGTAGTTTCGTCGGTCCACAAAACCATCGAGCAACTAAAGTAACTCACCACAAAACAAACACTACTTAAAAACTAAAAAAACTAAGCCCAAGGTAACATTTTTCCATCATAGTAAAATCACATATCATCTACTAACCGTATGATCTAGCTTACAATGGCAGGCTTGGAGTGATCAATTCTATATAAAGATAGTACAAAAGTATACAAATCAAGAAATATATAAGCAGAGAATTCAACTACGGTATCTCGACATGTGCAACGTTTGTACAAAAGCGCGAAGTATCATAATCATTATAAAATTAACATCTCAGATATATGTCTGTAAAGTTAAATAGACGAACGCTTTGCTAATGCCACGTCTTCAGTATTTAGAATAGGTACCGGGTATGCTTTAATACTTATATTCGAGGAATCACGAGACATTTAACGACTGTGGCAAAACTGCTGGTAAGGCTTTTATCGAGTCATAATATACAGTCATGTAGGCAAAGAAATTCAAAGTTACCTAGCAAAAAAATTAAAGTTCTTTTTATTTATACGAAAAGTTGTCATCCAAATAACTCTTGCGCAAACATTACCAATTTGTCTCCCTCAGCCCTCGGTGGTATTGGCTGCTTTGGTCGCAGGAAAAGACATCAGACCAAGTATTTGATACGTGAGTATAGTTTTTGTTTATTATTATTTATTAACCAGTGGGAAAAGTCAATATTTCTTTGACACACGTGGCATTTCACTCTTTGAACTTTTGGGGTGATTCAGAAATTGCTCCACCAAAGAATTGAACCACACGAACGCGTATTACGTGACTTTGCAGATATATAAGAAATAAAGTTAGAGAGCACCACAAACTCATCTCGTAGATACAAAATGTTTATAAAGTGTTCAGGTGTATAGGTATCCCTCAATTGGAGTTTACTTTCTCAATCGGATATTTTCATGATCACAGCTGATGGGGACATTAATTGTCGTCCTGGTTACCTTAATGTTGATATTCAGTGTAGCCCGTCATTCTGTTTGAAGTAGTTTAACATCATTTAAATTATATCGGTTAGATTTGTTCGCATCGGAAGATCTACAAGATAATGCTATTAAAGAAGAAGCAGTCTTTACATGTGCTATCAACCAAAGGCCACAAGTTCGATTGATGGTGGCGGAATGTAAATCTTTTCTTCTCAACATTTATGGATCTATAGAATGTTAAATTTGAATGATTTCAGCGAATTCAGATTATCCTGTCTAATACGACAGGTCACCCTGTTCTATATCTCGTTTTTGTTTGACAGAATCTCACGGGGAGATGGTATCAGCTGTGTCTAACGTCTCACAAGTGAACGCCACACTCTTAGATAGGATTAGTGCGGCAGAAGAGAAATCCAAACGCTTAGAAGTCAAATTCGCCCAAATGCAACAAGAAATTTCGTATAAGGAAGGTAAGTGACATAAATTCTTACACTCACAATAAAGTTATGTCTTAAAATTGAGACCATTTATTAAATTTAATGTTGGCCGTATATTAAATTGGATTCTTTCTTGTCTACTTTGCGCTTTTATCGTCAGCGACTCGTATTGATTTAACAGTTTTATAGTCAATAATACAGGCTTTCTGCCATTAACATTTTATAAAACCATTAATTTTTTAAAGACGAATAGAGACGGTTACACGACGCATTCCTCAGCAACAGAAACACAATTATGTATGAAATCGCCAAAGTATTTGTCTTCATTTCGGTAGTATACGTAAAATACATTTTATGCCATAGCAGAGTCTTTAATTAATTTACAGGACTGAAATATATGTGCATAGACTTAAAATTGACGTTGGAGAGGGTCAGGTAAAGTGAAAAAGCTGGATTGCCTTTATCTAGTTAGTTTTTTAATCATATTTTGGCTGTTTGTTGAAAACGGCCGTTTACCACTTTCTCTATATATAGATGCCTGACATAAACAGAAATCTTTCTTTTTTTCTAAAGAGAAAGTGACTTAACAGTTACCCATGTAACAGTTATAGTATGGCTATTTGCTGTTGGAATTCACCACTGTCTGAAATAATCTTACATTCTGCGTTATAAAACTATCCAAACAATCAATAAATTTATTTCTAGGTCAATGTAAATCTAGTGAAGAAACAGTTGAGACCATTAAAAAGGAGGCTGCAATGTTAAAGAAAGAACTAGTTCGTTTGAAAGAGGAGAAGACTCGGGTTGATGAGGAATGTCATATGCTTCGTCTGGCCATCATAGAACATAAAGAATCCGCTGAGAAAGCCAATAATGAACTGGCTAACATCAAAGGTAAACTATACGCTCACTGAATAGAGGCTATCTGTACAAGTCCTTTTGTTAAAGAACGGATTTTTGCATATCCCATGATTATTAATGAGAGGAAGGTTAATAGCCTAGCTTACCTTTACTCCTTGGCTGTATGGGTGACACGTGTCGTTTTCAATTGAACCCGTAGGTTTTGTGACCAATTGGTTCCGATTTCCACTCCAGCTCTAGTTAACGCCAGATCGCTTATACAGGGTATATTGTTTCAAAAGAAAACCGTCGTATAAACAAGGATAAGTATTGGTCCTGTGTTTGGGGAGACGTGTGTTGTCACGTTATACTGTATAGTTTATTGGATACGAATTCGTATCTAGTCACATGCAATTTCTTGGCACAATGTTCTATATAGAATTATAAGTATGATTACTTTGTTTGATGGTTCTTGCTGCTACATTGAAACTTGGAGTTGTTTTTTTTGTGCATTTTAATATCGTGTTTAAAAATCTATTTTTCCGGTCACATTTCTAACATTCAATTTACTCAAATTTCCCCTCTAACAGCTGCACTGGATACAGCAATCAACAACCTTGAGAAAACAACAGACAGCAAAGACAAGCTGACGTCAGAGAAACAAACACTGGTGTCAAAGGTCACCACGCTGCAGAACGAACTTGACGTGGCGCTGAAGAAAAAACATGAATTAGGAGGTATGCAGGCAATTTACTCACGCAAGGAGCTTAAACCTTTGATTTAATAATTGCAAAGTTTTTTTAATGCAACATACGTTGGTTTTTATTTGTATTTATTTCAATGGCATGTTGTGCATCGATAACTGCACAAATAAAACTGTCTTACCCTGGGCCCAGTTGCTCAAAACCAAGATAAGTTGATAATAGCAGACTAATCCACTAATCTAGGATTAGAGATAGGCCTTCAACATGAAGTGACGTCAACTTATCTAGGATGAAAAGTTATAGTGCTTTGAACAACTTGCCCCTGGGGAATTAATGTTCCCTGTTAGTGTTTTTGTTTATTCAATGTTTAGCATACCAACAGTGCTAGAAACCTTAAGCCTGGCGCACAAAAATTGCCTGGAAAATCACCGGGCTTTACAAGATGACCGCCAGTTCATGGAGAAAATATAACCCATGGAAATGTCTGTTCCTTAACCTTCCGATATATTGTTTTCTGGAAGAGAAGTTGTAAGACCATTTTCTTTACAGATCTGGTAGATAACCACGCTGCGTACCGTGATAAGACAGACGGAGAGATTAGCAAACTGAGATCCTTGGTGACCGAGATAAAAGAAGAGAAAATCAAAGCTGAGAAAGACCACCTGTGCAACACGAATTATCTGCAGAGAGAACTACTCAAAATGGCCGGTGAGTTCCTGGTTCGCTTCCCGACGCTCGCTCTATCTGATTTGTAGTTACCATATTGGAGCATGCCATGGGTGAGAAAAAAAGTTCAAAACAGCGAGCCAATCAAAACGCCGCAAATAAGAGGAATACTCTAAAGTTGTCAACTTGACACCACTCTGAAAATAAAGTAACCATTATAGTTATACATTGTCTCGTGTATGTGGATGCAGTAACTGACTGATTCTATTACCAAATATAATATTTCATCGATTAACAGTTTTATAGATAAATAGCAGAAATAACTAAATTTACACATAAAATATTTTTGCTGCAGTATTGCTGAGATCCAAGTTTACACAATGGTGTAGCACGAGTGTACATTTATTATTTTAGAAAGATTTAAGAGACGGCAAAGAATGGTCGAGAGGTTAACAGCTGATAAAGAAAATATGTTGGTAAGTTAATTTTTTATTTGATTAAGCTGCGAACACAATAAGTGAGGAAAAGACACTCATTGATCAGCGGCTTTTTATACAAACAAATCATTTTGTTTTCATCCGCTGATAATAGGCGATAGTTGTGCCGAGGATGGCCGCCAGAACAGGCTCTCTGAGAAGGAAATCAATCATGCCATTTAGGGCGTTCCATATTGCAGTTGTTTATGTGATATCTAAGGCGATGGCCGTTTAATTGGCTGTCTATAAAAATATAGATGAAGATTTTATTTGGATGTTTGAAAGTCAATCATTTCCTGGTATCTTCGATAAACGAGGGTGCTCTTTGACTATAAAGATATCTGTACATTCTTCAGTATTCATTTGACATACATCAGAGGACCATTTGAAAATCACTGTTGTGAAATACTATAAACCTACAGTAAGCACTTCAGAGACATCATGATGTATACTTTAGTTTTGCACAACATAAACTAAAGGGTACAATCCTCTGAGCGAAACGATCATAGCGGACTACATACAATTCCTCTTGACGTCAATCCTCTGAGCGAAACGATCTCAGCGGACTACATACGATTCTTGAACGAAACCATCACAGCGGACTACATACCATTTCTCTTAATGTCAATCCTCCGAGCGAAACGATAACAGCGGACTACATACGATTCCTCTTGACGTCAATCCTCTGAGCGAAACGATAACAGCGGACTACATACGATTCCTTTTGACGTCAATTCAATGAAGCTGTTTTCTAAAGATAAATATCTTCAGTCACACTATCTTAACTTCAAGGGAAGGGTCAAAGGATGTGTAACCATAGGCTTATACTTATCAGAATGGTCATGTTCAATTTAACATTTAATCTTCTATGTATAGGTTAAACTTTCTAGGTGACATGTGTCCCGGTGTTACATCTGCCATACAATATTGACCTTGAACCGTTTCTCATTAAAGGCGACTTTGCGCCAGAGGGCGTCTGTCTATGACAACGATGCACATAACTGGCATCGGCGCCATGAAGCTCAGATAGGCATTCCAGAATCTTCAACTCCTGTGTCCAAAGGTAAACCGCCAGTATATTAATACCGTTATTGGTATGTACCAACGACTAGTGGTATGTTTATAGCTGTACACAACTTCTCATTTATAAACAGCTAGCTACTGTCCCCTTAAATGGTAGCGGACTAGTGTAAGTCTATTAGATTAAATGACTAATGCAAACGTTCACGACAATTTGATTTGGAAAGTCGATTATTGATATGAAATGTGACATATGTGTAACGAGAGCTGTATTTTTTGTAACTTGTGTATGGTTTGCTTGCACGACAAGTGGACATTTCAAATACGAACCTACCATGAGGTTAATAGATTAAGTAGGTTCGTTTACGTTCTTCGATGACAATTTCCTTCAGGAAGTACATCACTCTATTATACAAACTGGACTAAAAAAAAACGCCTCTTCTATGTTTTTAACTTCCCTTGACGTTAGTAACATTTCATTGTCTTGTCTAAATTACAGTTCCAACCCATGATGAACATTTGAACACGAAGGTAAGTCTCTAACGACGTAATTAATAGAATCTGTTTCAATGTGATCGATCGCGGTTAATAAATACAATAAAGCCCCCTCAGAAGATCGAGTGCATGCATTCATAGGAAATCATCTCGGGTGGCACAATGGAGCAGCCAACGATCGTGGTCCTTTCAATATTTATTATTTAGTTATGACATCAGTCTGTTGCTAGCGTCGCAAACACCGTTATCGTGGCGTCGTAATGCCTGGACGTCCTACTAACTGCGTATTCACAGACCCGAAGCTGTCTGCAGAACGTCGTGATGTTATTTCAGTGCCGTTCAGGATTGACACGCGGCTCATCCACAAATATAGTCTTGTGGTTAAAACAGTCATAATTTGTTCTTTTTCTCAAAGTCGTCAAATCCATGTTGAATACTGTTGTGGAAATTGACAGCGAAATATATTGCTAATTTTACCATAATTCTTTACTCTGGTTTTCTAGTGTTACCTAAATCGCTTGGTTATTAGATTGCAGTTCTTAAGCGTTTAACGTTATTGTTTGTTATTTAGATCTTAGAGTTACAACTGAAACTGGATCGCCGTGATGGTTTAGTGAGATCTTTGGAGGACCGAATTCAGTTCCATGAACCGGATTTCACAGTGAATACAGACGAGGAAACCGCCCCCTATCGGGAGGACGAAGGAGAAACATCAAAGCCAAGTGTCTCCAAATATAACCCAGAAATAACCACCGTCGAGGAATTGAAATCACCCAAAACCATGAAGTCATACTTTGATGGTAAGTCGACACAGCTTGACTTAAAATGCATTTACAGGTGTATACTTTTCGAAGAAAGCTAGATAGGTCTATGACCAATGCTCTGGTTTCCAGAGGTTTGTTGACGGATTCTACTTTGATTCTCCAAACACCACTCACTGTCTTAGCACCAGTGGGACTTTGAAAATAGTGTTAGTTTTGGTGTTTCGGTTTTCATCATAACGACAATAATATGAAAACAGTTTACGATGGGGGTCACCTTTTTTTTTCGGTTACTGCTTTCCGGTGTTTGTTTTAACGACACCCGTCGCCTTCAGTAGTCCCTTGGTGCCGTAATTCAGATTCAAAAGTGGTTAAAAGGAAATTGTTATAGCTTCAACTTCTTGCAGCTACTCCAGGTAAAATATGGGAACGATAAGATTTTTACCTTCAAATGTAAACTGAAACCCTTGGAAGGGTTAAGATTCTTAATTTCCACTTTCCAAAGTTGGTTTCGGAAGTCAGGAATATGAAGCCCAGAAGAGCTTTCTCTGTCTAGGTTTCAGATAGTTTATCATGCAAATCTCGTATCCATTTGTGATTTCGCTCAACATGAAAGACATGCCCGCGGGCGTTGCTCGACTATGTCCCCAAAAGATTGCCGGCAATTCACACCGACCTCCCAGAACCCACCAATCTGTCAGAACATTAAAGGACAAGACCACCACAAGATCATAACTCTAGTTATTATCCATTAAAGAAGAACACTGGAACCACTTGAATCATCAAATCCTGTGTACAGCAGACTTCACTGATCTATCATTGGATAGTTCAAAACTGGCTGACCAACCAGAGTGCAGGAAAACTTAGCAGCACAGGATTTGAAGACTCAACTGGTGCTTGTGTTGCTCTTTAATGAATGATAACCAGAGTTACGTTCAGGTTATGAAAATGGAAATTAATGTAATGTATTACACACAAAAAGTTTTACTTATTTATAGAATATGGTTTTGGGTGGTCTTCTTCTTTAACCAATGTACATTGTACTTTACAAAATTTAAAGTAATAAATTAAGCAATACACTGGGCTTGTTGCCGGTGGAATACAACTTTTTCTCAAGGATGTCAGAACACCTATATAGTATTTAATTTGACAGTTTGCATAATAAATAGTAAAATCACTAAATGACTTATTTTCTCAGACTCTGGTATAGACGGAGAGAAACTGAAGTTAGAGGATCTGACCCCGGACTTCTCCAGTACACCTAAGAAAACTCCCGTCAAGAAATTGGTTATCTCACCGGAACAGTAAAGAGACTTTTACACAATTTTATGCCACGGTCTTACTAAATATTTTCTGTTATACTTTTATAAGAGTGATGTGCAGGATGAAATAAACTTAATAAATAGTCCTCTTTACAGAGACGTTCTCCCCTATATCAGAGTTTTATAAATCATTTGTTAAAAGATATACAAACTTTGTAAAATATACATTTTGGAAACACATTTCGAATTTGATGATGTAATTGTTTGTTTTCACAAATTTTCATTACAATTGTCCCTTTTGACTCGTTTGTGTAATACAAGTTGTATATAATGGTCTCACAATGCAGACTGGTCTATTTTTTAAAATGAATGTTCCGAAATCATGAAAGCCCTAACGAAAATAATGAAATAAAAAAAAATTAAAACTCAATTTTTGGATCTTTTTTTGTGTGTGTGTACATATATATTCAAATCGGCGGGCTCAACAGGAAGACACTAGTATGTGGAATCTGCTTAGATTGGCGAAGAATACTAGTCCATGAATGATCAGATCTATGCATGTCCTGTTCAACAGCACATATATTACTGTAAACGGTGCTGATATTACATGTTGTGATATCAGCTCTGTGAAATAATCGAGGAAAGCAAAAATGTTATTAGTATATATAGATGATTAATCTCATCATCTGTCATTACCAGCTAGCTATGCTCCATGAAGCCTCCCAACCACTAGAAATAGCCGAACGATACCAGGATTCGGAACTTTATCTTCGAATATATAAAAATTGCATGGCCTTACCCCGTCATAAACCATCTTCCTTTAACACTTTTGGATTAGACACATAAAACGACCACTCGACGTCCATTTTCATGTAAAAATCAATGATTTCTCAACAGTACCTCACTCGCTTTAAAAGGTCTTCCGCGGTAATTAGGTCATGCGTATTCGACGTTATTCGGTAGTCAGTGGCAGACCTTATTCCTGTACTTTTCATACCTCGTACATGTATCTCTATATACTATAGTTCATTGGATACGAATTCGCACCTAATTACCAGCCGGCTTGTAATACCTGCGTAACAGGAATGAGCCAATGTAATAGGCTCTTGACCTAGGTGTTTCCTGAAATGCAATGTTACCTATGTAACCAGTTGGTAACTTAAATGTAACTGAACAGCTCTTCGTAGTACAGAACAGCACTGTGTTGTCGATACAATTGCTCGTGGCGAGTTGAAATTAACGGGAGACGGGTTTGGTTCATGCGATACTAAGAGTTACGGACTGTCTACAAATATACATAATTAACTTTGGATGGTGGCAAACAACCAGCACATTCTGTTCTTAATCTCACAAACATTTAATGTCTAGATCTTCAGAGAAATTCACCAGCCTTGTCCAAGGTCCGACTCTCCGACAGAAATCCAGCAGCCTTTTTAGTCCAAGGGGCGTCTCCAGAAGAAATCTTTAAATTATACGGTCGGACTCTATTTGAGAAATCCACCAGCTTTTAAAGCCTACGATCCGACGCTCCGGGAGAAATCCACCAGCTTTTAAAGTCCACGATCTGACTCTCCAGGGTAAAATCCACCAGCTTTTAAAGCCTACGATCCGATGCTCCGGGAGAAATCCACCAGCTTTTAAAGTCCACGATCTGACTCTCCAGGGTAAATCCACCAGATTTTAAAGTCCACGATCCGACGCTCCGGGAGAAATCCACCAGCTTTAAAGCCTACCATCCGACTCTCCAGGAGAAATCCACCAGTTTTTAAAGCCTACGATCAGACGCTCCGGGAGAAATCCACCAGCTTTTTAAGTCCACGATCTGTCTCTCCAGGAGAAATCCACCAGCTTTTTAAGTCCACGATCTGACTCTCCAGGAGAAATCCACCAGCTTTTAAAGTCCACCATCTAACTATCTGGGAGAAATGCACAAGTTTTCCCATTATCAGGCAGATACTTAAATGTTCAGATAAATAAATTATCGATAATAATCAACGCAAATAATCTCAATCTTTTAATTCATTGAAAGTACATATTAATTTATTATTCATTTCGTTTACAAATAAAAAAGCATGATGTCAAATAGCACAAAAAATAATAAACAAATCCTGAATGGCATTTTCAAACAATAGCACAAAGAAAGTGGATTGTAGCTCAAAGGATGATGTTAACAATGTACTTATGTACAGGAGTAATATCTTCAGCTATTTAACTGCATATAAATTGTTTACAATTTTAATTTAAATATATAATAATTGACTTCAGCGAATGTGTTCAATGCTCCTGATCGGACAATGTGAGACAATGTGAGAATTTATCTCAAATGATGAAATTAACTCGCATTACATGTAATGACCTAGGCTCAGTTGCTCAAAACCAAAGTAAGACCCTAATAGCAGATTAACTCACTAATCTAGGATTAGAGAAAGACCTATAACATGGACTGACATCCTCTAATCTAGGATTAAAATTAATAATGCTTTAAACAACTAGTCCCTGTTTTCTGCAATCACCTTTTATGTGAATGCGCAAAATAAGCACATTTAAAACACATATTCACGGAAAATAGTACATTATTCTTATTTAACCATCTACATGTTCAAAAGAAATAAGTAAATCATAATCAATTATACACAAACACTTTTGCTCCTACAACAGTTTAAACAGTCCCACCTTCCATCCTAAATAAAACAATATATTCAATAAAACCCAGTAGAAACTTCCTAATTGCAACTTGGCAATAAAATTAAGCACTAAAGAAAATATTTCCAACAAAAAAGCCTTGAATAAGAATTGAATTGCTACATGTGGATTGAATTGCATGATGGTGGTCTGAGTTCTGAACATTATTTAAACTATTCCCACAAAATATGTTGGTCGATTCGTCTTTAAAGAAGGAGAAAATAACCCTGCGAGTAAACGGAGTAAAAATACAAGGGACACACAAAATGACAAATCTCCACCAATTCACCAGGATGATCTGGTTTTTCAAACGCATCTGTGTGATATACATAAGTAATTCTTTCTTTAAAAGAAAAATAAACAGAATTAATTTGCTCTCCAATTAAAATGTTGATTTAATTATTACATTCAAATTTTTTTAGATTTTTTTAAAAAACAAATAACCCTATTGTGCCAATATAAAATACAAAAGTACGGTTATAGAGTAATGTCAGGAAGCCAACGGATTGCATGTTATTTATTCAGGCATGGTCACCCAAAATCTACTACAGACGTCACGGTTCCATTTTTGTGTAGTATAAGAGTTTGTTACACATCCAAACCTGGAATTCAAATTAAAGAGGGTGTGGCATTTTGTCCCCTGAATGTAACCAGTATTAATCTACGCCAGTCGACCGTTCCACAACGTTGAAGGTGAAAATCTCCTCCTGAATCACATTTTCGTGACAGTTAATTGAGACTGGAGAACATTGGTAAGGATTTAGTAGATACCAATATTTTGCGGAATTATGACTGAATGTTAATAATAGCACCCCACCCCTTAGTGTAATTTTCTGTTAGAATATGTGATCTCAATAGTTTTAGTTACTTAGAATGTTAAACATCCTCTAAGTCGACAAAGTTGGGGATGAAATCAACAAAAAGTTTTGTTTTTTACATGATGAAAAAAAAATCCAACTTTATTTTGGGTGACCAGGCATCTTTAAAAAAGATTTTAAAATATCATAATTTAGACACTAATCAGGTACAAGTTTGGCCTGAATTTCATCATTTTTAACAACTACCTATATATATATAATTAACAGAACAAGCAAATACAGGCCTTCTGATTTAAGGTGAGTGATCTGTGTTAAAGCATAGGACAGCACACCTCAAAGCAGAAGGCCTGCAAATATTGTATTTTTTACCATGTTTGGTCTACTTTTAAATTGAGTTTACTGCCGATTGACATCAGCATGTCTGGCGGCGTGAAGGAAATAATCAGCAACACCACTGGCACAAACAAAGACAAGACAGGATGCAAAACAAAGCCATCACAAACAGATCGGTTTCAGGCTGCCTCTAAGCTCTGAGGACCAGGGCAACAGGAAGTTCCCACCCAGCCTCTCGTCTGACATAAGTAAAGCTTGTTTGTTTGTTTGATTGGGGTTTAACGTCGTACTCAAGGGTATTTCACTTATATCATGACGTGCCAGCCCAATGGGTGAAGGAAACCACCCTCGACACCACTGGCAACAAACAAAGACAAGACGGGACAAAT
>JAQQZZ010115156.1:0-15040 GCA_030265115.1 Mopalia vespertina | reverse complement strand
CCCCCCCCCCCCCCCCCCCCCCCCCCCCGCATGTTGCCCTGGTGCTCTCACAACCAAAGGGCAACATAAAACCGATCTGTTTGTCATGTTTTGTATAACGGCCTGTGATTGTCCTGTATTTGTTCTGTCTTGTCTTTGTTTGCAGCCAATGTCGTCGAGGGCTGGCACACTATCATGTGAGTGAAATAACAGTACGTTATTTTTCCATATAAAGAACGACCCTCTTTTCTAAAGAACCCTCAAAGGCTCATTATTTCTAAGGGTGTAATTCATATATTTTTATTGTAGAGAAAGACAGTTTGGCTTGCCTCCACCGGTTTTCGAACTCCGGTCTCTTTGATACCGACTAAGCTACAAAGGTTTACCACAGAACGACCCCGAATGTTTACAGATGTTTCTCTGAGGGAGGCACTGATACATAAACACTAAGTGGCATTTTTTCTAGAAATTACCCACAAATGTGCTAAAATAACAAACACATCATACGCAAAAAGTTTCCTCGACATCGTAACAATTGCAAGGTTATAAATAAAATAGAGATATGAATATTATAATAATCGTTTTTTTAACTGTAAATGAATTACTGAAACCCCTCTATAGATTCTGATGCATTGCGTAATAACAAAAAGAACTTAAGCTTGGATGACCAGGTCACTTGATTTTTTATAAACACACCTGTGCTCATGGGCTTGTGTAGCCATTGATCGCTGAAGATACCCATATATGTTAAAAAAAATAAAAAATAAAAAATAAAAAATAAAAAAAACCATCACATGTGTGCGCTCATAGAACATGCAAAATAAATATGTGGACCTGATTGATTGATTAATTGATTGATTGATTGATTGATTGGTGTTTTACGCCGTTTTTAATGGTATTTAACTTATATGATGGTGGTGTATTCGAACAATAATTGACACTGGCACAACCAAGATGTGAAGAGTTTCCATAATGTTGGAAAGTAAATCTTCCTCCAGTGCTAAGTAAAGACAGCATTGCTACACTTCAAACATTCTGCCCTTAGCCAGAGGACTGTGTGGACCAGAAGATTATCGGATTTCTACTAAGATGGTCATGTCCTCAGGGGTTCATAGAAGTCCAGTTTAACTATCCTAAATGGGGAGTTAAGTTTGAGAATAAACTCAATTTGAGACATCATTTTTACGCATCATTTTTTTAAAAACTCAATTCAGACTCCATTTATTTATTAAAGTGTTATAAAAATAAATAGTTGAGCATTAAAACATGAAAAAAATTCAATAGGACACTTAAAAAACTGAATTTTGTTCAGTAAAAAACTCAATATTTTGACGTCTATGAACCCCTGGTCCTTCATGTAAGACAAAACGTGAACTTTTCGATTAAAAAATCGATTTTAAGCGATTTGAACATTCCACCAAGACGAACTGTTCCCATAGTGCTTTGTCTTATTGATAGTATCTACTTTGAAATCATTTCTTGCTTGAAACGAAAATGGGCAAAATCTTTAAAATTTGCATGCAGCCAAAATGTATTTTTGTACAATATTTATCTCATTAAATTTCCCCAAATTACTACATAAATACTACAGCTATTTTAACGGTTCTAACGGTGCGCTAGATACGAATACGTATCTTATAGACTATACAGTCAATAATAAGACATTTTTTAGAAGTGTGGCACTGCTGAAAAATGATTGATTTTGACATGAAAATGGACGTCGAGTGGTCGTTTTATGGGTCGGTGTAACCCAAAAGTGTTCAAGGTAGAAAACGTGATGTTTTAAGTCAGGATAAGGCCATGCAATTGCTATATATTGGAAGATAAAGTGCCGAATCATGGTAGCGTTCTGTTATTTCTAAAGGTTAGAAAGACTCAAGTAGCGTAGCAAACGGTATATGTATGCGTGATGACCACATACCACCTTGTAGTCCAACACCTCGATCGTAAATAGACACTGACTAAATTGGAAGTATCTGATAACACTTTGACACGCGTTGGTCAAGCGATGCATTATTAAACCTCGAAATGCAATTTCCGCTAGACAAAAGAATCCTGGTTAAAAAGGAGTTCGTCACGATAGTTCGAAAATTGAAATCGATAGTCCGCATGCCGCTTTGAAAACAAGTCTAAATTTTACACGTGACTAGATAATGGTGTCAAGTGTGAAATCCACACTAGATGATTATTAACAGGTGTGAAACCAAAACTGCTCATTTTTATCTATGAATAGTCTAGACTTGAAGGGCAACGTGTGAAAATGGCTGTCAATCAACATGATTGATAAGTAGCCAAAATGTCGGAATTCTAAAAAAACAACCTATAAGTAAGGCGGTTTCACCAGAGAGCTAGCTCTTAATTATAGACCTTCGACCCAATAACATTAAACAGTCGATGCAACTATGCAATTATTCAAAGTACGATCCTTTGATAAATATCAGCACCATTCTCCGCAATGCCCAATCATTCGAGGTAATATGAGATTTCAACCCGAACAATTCGTTGAAGGTTTAAAGCCTTATTCACAGTAGTAAAAACAGTACACTTGGATAATGGTATTTATTCGGACAGCTAGATGGTTAGACCGCTTTATAACATGAAGTGATACTCGGTTACGTTATCATGAATTGTGACTTCTATTTATATACATCTAATTCAGGACAAGCCTATACATATATATGACTTCAGGACAGCTCCAAACATTTATAGGCCCATACTAACAGTATTAAATTATTACTATATATATCAAAATATAATAAAAAATATTTATATATATATTTGGGGCTATATTTGACTTCAAGAGAGACCCAAACATGTATCAGCCCCACAAACATACTTAAATTATTACGATATACAAATGTATATCTATATATGTTATTAAAAATATTTATATATACTTCAGGACAGGTCCAAACATGTATAGGCTCATATTAACAGAATGAAATTTTTTACTATATATGACTTATATTCGACTTACTTTATTCCTATGAGTAATCAAGGGGAAATCACCCAGCCCAAGCATTCAGCTTTTACTTCACACTGAATATTGTAAACCCTTTGGCCTTCTGGTCCGCCACTTTGTGTAACAACACCATCTATAAATAACCAAACATATATATGATTCTTTGTTTGTTTGAATGGGATTTAACGTCGACTTAAGGGTATTTCACTTACATGACCACGGTGTAAAATTTGGAGGTAACCCCAATCTTTTATAAATGAAGGCCTACATTTCACAACATGTCATTTTTTTTTTAATTTCAAGTTTTTGCGTGGTGATTTGGATCATTTGTTTCAGGAATTCGGTTGTCCACAGGGTGTGTCTTTGTTTGACTGGGGTTTAACGTCGTACTCAAGAGTATTTCACTTATATGACAAACTTTGTTGAAAACATCCGCGGGATTACCTGAACCACATCGTGTGACTCATCATACAAGCTTACTTATTGGCGACAGACTGATTCGAACCAGTGAATGGGGTTAAACGTCGACTCAAGGGTATTTCACTTATATGACCAGGGTGTAAAATTTGAAGGCGACTTCAATCTGTTTTAAATAAAGGCCCACATTTCACAACACTATGTAACAGACTGGTTCGAACCAGTGAACGGAACATCGAAATAGAATAAGAAGGCCGACACGCTGACCACTACAACATAACCGAGGACCATTGGTAGACAGTGACACTTGTACGACATTTTAATAATTGACCATAACTTTACTCGCTGGATTAAAGCAGAAATTCCAGGTTTTCTGAGATCTGTTGTTTTCGAACTGCAAATGAAATATAGGTACGGTATATGGGGTGACAGTTTTGTCGAGCATATCTCACTGTCGCTAGTGGCGGCCTAGTATCAGGCTACATTGTATGATAGACTATAAGGGATACAGAACTCTGCGTCTACGCCATAGTATTGCTAAAATTGCAAAAACAAATCTCTTAAATTTGACCGTTGAAGTAACTACACCGACTGACCTATAACGAGCCTGAGCTTGGGTATTCTTCTATTCAAGTGCGAAGTTAATGATTCAGTGACGGAAACAAACCTACCTTATAATAAAAAGGGGTCAATGTAACTATTAGGAATGCGATATCCTAATCACTACTTTCAAATGACAAGGAACACGCAAAGCGAACAGTTCTCACAAACCTGACAAACACGAGGAACTGGCAAAGTGTATCAAATTGAATCCTGGCGATAACATTCTTACCATTCTAGTTGTTCGAATTTCTAGACAGACCGTCCATAAACACATTTACTATTTGTGACAATGAGTTCTATAGACTTTGCTTTATTTACATTTAGTATTGTTTTGTTATAATGTAACAGTGAATCACAGAAACATTCACAAGAACAGAAATGGTTGGAACCAAGTCTCTCCATCCTCGAGTGAGTCAAGTGAGCATGTTCAAAACCTTCACTGGCATTACGGGTAACTCGTGTTTATAATAAGTGAACCGTGCGTACTAACATGACTGCGATATTATCTCTAAATATCTCCCTAGCGAATTGTGATTTAAGGAGACGTGTGCTCTGGTACGTAACACTATGTCTTCTGTTTTGGTGGATAAAAAGACTGATAAAGCAAACTCAGTATAACTTCCTGCTGATAAATTGTCGGATAAAAAAAAGGTTAAATCTGGTCATGGTTATATGTGTTTGCATCACTGCTTACAAGTCAGTTATAACAAAGGGTTTGACAATAAACAACTTTAGATGGATTGTTGCAACAGGTGATTCCATCCAAGGGGAATAAATCAGTAGCCAATTACCGCATCTCTTTGAAGTGTTAAACACCGCCCAATGTATGCATTGTGCAAATATAAGTGTTCCGCTTTGCACTTTATCTCAACCAGCATCAATGAAAGCTAAATCGACTAAACAGTTAAAGGTAGGAGCGGAGCAAATTCAATAGTTATGCCGTCCATATCAAAGAACGGAAAAGAAATATGTTTAAAGTGGGAAAATGGCTTCGTGATGTAAAATTTCTTTTGCCTGGAGTTAATTGGCATAATATTGAGATTTACGAAGCGAAATTAAAAGTCAAAACAGTTACCTCTGTTAGAGATATATGTTCCAACTATTGGAGCCTTCTTCGTTAAACCTTCAAATTAAGCCCTGTGGATAAGGCGAATTTGTTTGGAGAGTGACAATGCTGTCTTAATCACGGCATAAAACACCAATCAATCAGTCAATCAATCAATCAATCAATCAACCAACCAATCAATCAATCAATCAATCAATCAACCAATCAATCAATCAATCAACCAATCATCATCATCAATCAAATGAATGAATGGATTTCGTAATCTGATCACAACCAAACACTATATTGATTGATAGAAAACAGAGTTGTCTGTCAAGTCACATTGTTTGCTGTAACTCTGTAAAATACATTTTGGTGATTGATTGACTGATTGATTGATTGATTGATTGATTGATTGATTGATTGATGTTTTAGGCCGTGCTCAAGGGTATATCACTTATACGACGGCGGTGTATTCCAACAATAATTGACACTAGCACAACCACGATGTGAAGTATTTCCATAATGTTGGAAAGATAATTTTCCTCCAGTGCAAGTATAAAGACAGTATTGCTACTCTTTAAACAAACTGCCCTTAGCCAAATTTGGGCAAGCACATGTTGGAAGACCTGGCAAACATAATAATAAAGCAAGGTTCGCGGCTCAGTCAAATGTTCCGTGGGCTGCTGAACCCTTTTAAAGTACTTCTCACGGGTTTAATACCGCATGTCCATTCTAAGCTTAAAATTTAAACTTTCGGGTTAGTACCTAGATGGCATGGCGGATATACTAGGCAGCGATTTGACTAGGTTTCTTTCTGGTATCCATTGATTACCGGTAACGCCCAGTTGTCATATAAGTGAAATACCCTTGAGTACGAAGATAACCACCAACCAATCAAACAAACAGACCCATACAATCCGAATGTGTGTTTTCCTCAATTATAGCTTGTATTTAAGCAATTCACATATATTTCTAAAATCAATCACACTGGCACAGGGATGTAGATTAATTAAAATCGATGAATCAACTTATGTTCTAGATAACTCCCAGAGAGATGTTTCTTAATAAACCTTAATCTCGAGTTGTGTTATGGGTAACCTAGACATCTCGAGAGAAGGTAATGACCATGAATATGGTGTATAAAATATTGTTATTTCACGTATACATTTTATAAGTTGTATAAGTCTTTGGCAAATGTGTAATATAAAAATAACCATCTGAAATGTAATTATCGACTACATTGGCCAAAATATACACATTGAGAAGTAACTGTAATATCGTTATAGTCCGTATCCGTGTTAACCTACCAAAATAAGATGGGTGTTTTGGGAGGTTACCCAAGTATGTATCTGAAGTGATCATTACAAGTTCGTGTCCTTCCAAACTCTGAGTTATGTTATGTTTGTATTTTATATATAACAATACCACAGTAACACAAACTGTAAGATAACTATATCCTGGGGAATTCCTTGAGAGAAAGCAATTGTTGTAAATCCTGACATCGCAGTACATATCAGTTACGTTAGTGATTTATTATTACAACCATCATTTGTAATAAACAACGTTTATCACTAGGTTCCTGACAAATAGGTCGTAGATGCCAGGTTTTGAATAATAGAGGAGCAGGCGATATACCATTAATTTTATCGTTGGGTTCTGCAGATTTCTCTCTTTCGCTTAAAGAGGATGAAAACAAATCTAGCTTATCTTGCTTACGTTAATCCTCGTTAGCTAAACATATGGATGGCGGCTATTTATTCAACTGAATGTAGACAGATGGGAGTAAACACGGTTTGAACATTTGTATCATCAGATCGATGATGGACGCCGCCCATTTTGACCAAAATTATACACCTCTGCCGGGACTACTATATATCATTAAGTAACACACTAAAAGTAAAGCTAGACGTAACAGAAATCCGTCAAGAAAAGATAGTCATTTCTCTCAAATGAATTTTTATTTTATTTACATGGAGCACTATTTTGTAAAAAAAAAAAAAAAATTCAAAAGTGATTTGTTTGACACAGACTTTATGGAGAGCATTATACGTCATGCTCAACAATCATCCAAGGGAGACAATTAAGTAACTTTATTATAACACACATTAAAAACATGGAGTTTATCAGTTGCCGATGTATTTTACCATAACGCATGCAGTTTTGGGGCAAATTTGTTAATTGTTTTTTCGCTTTGAAAGTATTCCGCGGGTTATATCAATTGCATCAGAGTGTGTTCATTCTAATTTTGTGCCTCGGCGAGCTTCCTTTTCTCCTGTTTAATGTCGTAAAAAAACAAATACTTGTTGAAAATAACACGGCGGAAGGATTTCAAGCATGTATATTAGACATAGGTCAGATGCAGTGCTTAAAACTTTGTACGTTTTAAAAACTACACCTCACCCGGTGTGAAATTTTTGTGTTTTAACTTTATCTTCTAGTTAATTAAACTTACATTTCACCATTCCGATGCTGCTTTAGTGCACTGCTGTATCATTGGTTATGTTATTCAAGCAAAACGACAGCACTCTTAGAAATAATGGTTCTGTGAGGGTTCTTTGGAAAAGAGGATGGTTCTATTTGGAAAACAATTCTTTGATATAAAAAGAAAGGGATAAATACTTTGAACAGTCACTGTGAGGGTTCCATACAGAACCAAAAAGTGTTCCACTAAAACCATGACTGAAGAACCTGAAAAGGTTCCACAAGAGCCATATTTTTTCTAAGAGTGTGGTCAACAACAAAAACACGAGTGAAGCCAACCTACTGTTATTCTGAAACATTAACAAGATGCCAGTTTAACCTATACTTGAAGCTTAAAAGTCTGTCTATTATCTCGGAATAGTGATTCTGTCCGCTTTTATTGGGACTTATCTTGATTCTAAACAATTGAACCCAGTTCTCAATAAATGTGTTTTGCGTCAGGCTATATCGGAAATACGATGCAATAGATTTATAAACCGAATCTTTAGACATTCCCAAAACCAGGAATGAGTCTATAAAACAAGTTATTGCGTCTGTCAGCCTTATCTGGGTAATGAAACCTAGACACTGTCTTAGAAAACACACGATAGCCTTTGATTTAATTTGCTGGAAACAAGATTTAATTTATCTCCCCTTTCAGTCCAGATTCGCAATAAAACTGGTCTTCTCTGATAGGAAGATATCGAATTGTATTGAGATAAGGTTTATGGTTTGTCGTCTCTCGAAGTTACTGACGAGTTCGCTGCAGAAACATCGGCACGTTGAAAATTATCCCAAGTGGATATAGCACATTGTGAGGTCGACAATCTGAATTTCTTTTGATACGGGATTGAATGCATATGCAACTTTCAAACAATAAACCGGTCAATAAAACCATAATTAGAACTATAAATAATCTCCGCCACGGGATATTTAAACAAAGCACGTGCATTCGTTCGCGCGTCTAGGGACTATATTGCGCACTTATTTCGACTCTTGATCGCCGTTACTCAGTCTCGTGAGAAAAATAATCGTCCGAACTGTCACCGCGAGAGCACTTTTAGTCCTCTCTAGTGTTTCACACCAGACCAAACAAAAATTCCTTCACACTGCCTTGACTGACGGTATGTCGCGTGTCGTTGTTGTTGTCCCGCATATTTGGCAGCCATGGAAACGCCATCACCTCTCACAGGAATTCTATAAACAATATGGACGTTGATTGACATCAATTGACATTCATTCGTAAGTGGAACGTCTTCAAATTGCCAATGAATTTCTGCCGCTGTTGATTAGAAACAATGGAATGTATAGTGAATCAATAAATTTAAACGCACCGTAAAGTTGTCTTTTCAAAGCTCTCGCCGTTTATTCAAATATATTGGTTTGATTTTATCCGCGAAACGCGTGAGGCAGTCATATACCCTTCGAGATAAAGTAACTGGAATTTATTTTGCAGAATCGAGAAATGAATTGTCCATTGTCTTACATCTTGTGCAATGTGTTTGTTTTGTAACCGCTACTGAAATGCAGTGCAGTGTTAAAGAATTATCCTGTCTTCCTGAATCCGACAATATGTCTTTGTGGAGAAATTCCATAATTGACCCCCAAACAATGGTTATATATATTTGTTGAGAATTGCCCCCAAAAACCCACTTTGTGGAGATCGCTGAACAAGTGGGTCATATTGAGGGAGCCTTACACAACAGTAGAGGCAAACACTCTCCACGACTGATGATTCATCTCTCAATGACCAAATGCTTTTGAAAATCTGTCGTTGTCGTAATTTCAAAAGAATGTCTCGTTTGAATACATATTTATCAGGAACAGTGTGTTTAATGAGCTTTTGATTGTGGCTCGTCGTTCAATTTGCTTCCAATGTCAAATAAATTGGCATTTGCAGAGGTTCTTCCTGTCACATGTGAGTGGCATCTCAACCAATGAAGTACTGGCTTTTAATTTTGTACCGTATAGTTCAATAAGCAGTGAGTAATCTTTTAGGCGTACGACTTTTTTTTGTGAATAAAAAATACTACCGCTCGATTTCTCTGCAAGTACTTTGCTCTGTTTAAGAATTGGAGGGGACCAGCCGTCCTAGAACATAATTTCAGAGGTGGCAAAGCCTGGTTCTGCTGTTAAGGCGGAACTGGCTCTTAAAAAGGCGCCACGGCTCGTTCCAATTACTTCAAATTGTACATTATAAACAAGTTCTAGACGCAAAAAACTCTAGCAATTGCAATTCTTTCTCTTTTACTTCAAATTTAAAAGTCTTAACTTATTACAGAAAATAAATGTTCTATTTAGTTTCAACAAAAATAATTAACAAGGGCTGAAGTGAGTCGCAATAAACTCTCGGATCAAAAGCATATTGTGATGATTAGCTATAAAGATTGTGCCAGTTCGTTTTGTTAACTGTCTGGTGTTAAAAGCCATGTTGAAGGTTATTTCACGTCTATGGTAGCTTGCCACTTCTATATAGATGGATAATGATTTCACTTGCCAGTGTGAAAAGTTAACTTGGCAGCTTTAATGTCGTACATAATCTTGTCACATGGAATCATTTTATCAACTTTGATTACACCCTGATTTGATTACAAATTTCGATTATGTTTGTTTGATTGGGGGTTTTACGTCGTACTGAAAGGAATTTCACTTATATGACAACGGATTTTCCATTTAACACTGACCTTTGTTTAAATGCGATGGAAACCGGGCGGAAACCTTGCACAGCCAATTAATGCAATTGTCGGAGCCACATCGTGGGACTCACTCATAAGCCTGAGGGCGATAGGCAAACTCCAAGTCGTGAGCGGTACATCGAAGAAAGGTTAGTAGGCTGACACGCTAACCACTAAACCACGGCAGCGGACCACCACATTTAGAATCTGGCACCAGGTTGCGTCACCGCTAGGCTGACTACATGGAACAATCCCATTCCCATCAGACATCGTGTCACATGAGTTTAAAAGTACCAAATTTAAACTACCATTTATATAGTTACGATCTTACTCGTGGGCAACTCAAGAACCAAAACACTTCGAATATATGGCTATACTTGCTGTATATGATTACATTCATTTTAAATCACTCAACCTTTTATCAAAAGATCTGACTTTCCATGCTTTCGTGAATTCAGTTGTCTGTCGTAACTTGAACTGTTGGCTAAAAGTGTTCATCCATTGGAATTCTGTCACCATTGATTTTGTGAAGATATGGATTCAAAACAATTAAAATTTGGGTGTTTCTATTAATTCCAACGCATCTCAAAATTCTCTTCACCAAACATGTGCCGTTTATTAAAGTTCGTTTGACTCGCATAGTACACTAGACAGTCAGTTGCAATATGCGGACAATTAAGATGTCGTAAGATATTATCTCTGAAAGAATAGAGAAAATAAATACCAGCTTAAGGACAAATTAATGTAAAACAGGATTGAATGATAGCTAGTCTATTTGTTAATAATAAGCAACTATTTTCCTTATGTGGCTATCGGTATAGTTACGGATAAAGAACAAAAGAAATGCAGTACAATATTACAGAAATCCCTTGTGTTTGTATATTAATCAATATTGACCAGGTTATGTTTATTGACACATAACTAAAAAAAAAAGATTTAAGAAACTTGGAGGCGATTGCTTAGTTTGTGACATCAGTAAAACAATCATGGCTTGTGATTCATCGCTTACTGTCTGAAACGTTGTTGAAAACCTCGCCATTGCGTAATTTCAGAAGAATGTTTCCAACAAATAGATATTAACTGAGGACAATGTGTTTAATAAGCTTCTAAGTACAGCTGAATGGTAAAGCTGCTTAAATGTCAAAAACAGTAATATTTGCTCGGTCCCTCGTGCATCCTCGAACGAAGGTTCATTCAATGAAGAAATTGGTTCTAATTTTGTAACCTATAAAGTTCAGCGAGCAAAGCCCCCCAAAAAACGAAACATTGAATCACCATGTATCCATGTGTATCTCTAATTCTCTACTTTGTGAAACGACTCAGTGGGTATAATACTTGGACAAATCTCCGATCCACAACCCCTGCTCTATCATGTCTGTCTTATTTTAAAAGTTTAATGTTTAGACGTGAATTATTAGAAATTACAACTTTGATGACAAGGCCATACACACTGTAACAACTGACGTAACAGAAGCGTGACTGGTCTATCTGCTAGACCATATTACCAAAATACATTTATTTTCAATCCGTACTGCACCCATCTAGAATGTTCTAAAATCTATGTTGACTATACGCTGCCAGATTGTTAACAAGAAATTTGCGCCCGGTCGGGATTAGAGTGGGCCGCGTGGCTTAGGTACTAATATTTCAGCGATATCTTTCTGGCGGCATGGATTCAGGGAAAGACATTTGCCCAAAAATGAAGTGATAGAAAGTACGGTGTTAGACATCAACTAAACCAGGCAGACAATTCAAAAATGAAGTGATATAAAGTACGGTGTTAGACATCAACTAAACCATGCAGACAATTCATCGAAGAGGCATCCAAGATCGCGGGGGCAAAATCAAACTTATCGTCTAAATGAAAATTCTCAATTGCATTCTTTTTAGTTTCTGAAGCGTGAATACGTCACGAGTTTTAAACAGACAACACCAGACATGCGTTGAGATGAATATAATTCTTGGTGTAATAAACTCTCAGCTGTCAGCCAGTATCTTTACTCCGATTTTTAACCAACTTAAACAATTACATATACGAGTCAGCTCATTTGATTAAAACCGGAAGCAGTCTTACCTCCATGACTTACGTACAGCCCGCTTGGTCATAAACCAGGACTAATTTTGAATGTAGTGATATTCGCTAAAACGGCGTAAATTGTGCGGCCATCGTTAGCGAATAACAGCTGTATAAATACACCGGGACTATGCTAAGATGTCATTCAGTTGTAGATCAATCCAATTCTTTTTTTAAAGATACCAGAGTCACCCGAACCAGCCAAACAAACAAATTATAAAGATACTAACAAGTTTAATCATTCTTGAATGAAAAAAAAAACCTATATTAAAAATTTTCAATTTTTTATGCACCTAAAAGTAGAGCCCCATCGTGGCTTCCTGGTAATGGCCCCGGTGTATCACCAAGTTCCCAGTCTGCGTTGAAAAGCTAGATGGTACTTGGTGGTAACAAAATGGAGTCCGCTAGAAAACACGTGCCAATGCTTCGAAATCATTATCGCTATGCACGTGTACGACTTGAATAGATTCACAAGAATATAAACCAATCAGATTTCTTAATATCGTTAAAACCGGAGCGATGCCTAGACATTCCTGGTGACCTCCTATGACATCATTGTGTGTTAAACCAGTCAATTTCGGATGTATCTGATGTCATCGTTTAATGCGCACCGTTTATTTGCTGCCTCGACGAACTCTAACAAAGAAAGGTTTCCGATCTCAGCGTACCTTTGGGGATTGAAAATATTGTCTTCTCTATTTGACATCCACTATTTGATTGGGTATAGCTATTTATAATGCTTTTCGGTGATTGGGAGAAAGTTGGCTTGATTAGTATCCTACTCACGTGCCATAGTTAAGGTGTTGTATTCAATTTGTTAACCGTTTCTTATTTTTTACAGTGCCCAGTTACTATAAATTTTGAACTCTCTCTTCTGCTATATGTCTTTGATTCTGGCAACTGTAGCGATGCACCACTCCGTAGCCGATCGGCCTGGAAACAAAATGTCAATGCTGTACAGTCTCAGTTTATCTGCCGAACACTAAATGCCATGGACATTAAGTGGAGATAACTCAGTGCTAGCCTCTGAACCAATCAACCATCATTCATGGGACTGATTCCTGACCAAACTCCAGACAGTTATCAACAGAGACCACATCTGGTCGATAAACGGTAACTTATCGAGTGTTTTTGAATTTGATACCACTATGCCTATTTTCAACACCTGACTACCGAGGAACATTCAAAATTCACAGGCGGAGGGTAGAGAGGGAACTTCCTGTGACCAGGGTGCTCTCGGAGCTATGGGACAATGTAAAACCATCTGTGTTTGACGTCAGTGTATTGCGTCTTGTTTGTGTCCTGTATTTGTCCTGTCTTGTCTTTGTTTGTTGCCTGCGGTGTCGACGGTGGTTTCTTTCACTCATTCGGCTTGCATGCCGTTATGCGAGTGAAATAACCTTTAGTACGGCGTTAAACCCCAACAAGCAAAATCAAAATACATGGTTTGCGGTAGCACCATGTGTAGGTTAGAACTAAATACTATTCTATGTTTACGGGTGCTGCCGGATATCATCTAGTGGTTAGTTTATAAGATTTAAAAACGGACAAAAATATGTCGCTTAACTTCCTTCTCCCTCATAAGCAACATCGGCTTAAATTTGATCGAGATCCGTTATCTGGTACCTTTGGGGTTTGGAAATATTGTCTACCTGGTATAGTTAATTATCTTGCTGTTCGGGGAGCATTGATTGGCAGACTTATTCATTAGTTCAGTACCCAACTCACGTGTCATAGTTGAGGTTTTGTATCCAACTTCTTAACCCTTTCTAATTTTGAAAGTCGATGGTAATTGTGAATTGTGAACACTCAGCTCACGGAGTCCTTTCGTTCTCAATACTGTAACTGTGTGGCAGCCTGTAGCTAATATATCTGCCTGGATATTGACCATGCTTTACATTCAGTTTATCTGTCTAACACTTAATATCATGGGAAATGAAGTGGAGATAACTCTGGGTTGGCCTCTGAACCAATCAACCATCATTCATGGGACTGATTCCTGACCAAACTCCAGACAGTTATCAACATAGACCACAGCTGGTCGATAAACGGTAACTTATCGATTGTTACTGAACTTGGTAACACTGCCTAGTGTCAACACGTGTCTACCGATGTAGGACTACAGTCAAATTGCCCGGTTTACCGGAGCTTTTTGAGATTAAAAGGTGGTTGTTATATATAAGGTTTCCTACAATTAAACATTTATGAAGCAAATTCATCAATATAAGAATATAATACATGTACTACGACGTTAAAAACTAATTAATCAAATACGAAGTTAAATAATGAGACTAGAATTGGCGCTGAATATTTCGACAAGAACGCCCATAAGTGTGATTTTAACACCCGATATTATTACAACTGTATTTGATATAAAAATGATATGTTTCCTGATCTGGATTCTTTGTTGACACGAATCTGTATTTAAACAATACCTAAAGACAATACGTAGAAACAGAGCAGAAAACAAAAATAGTCTCCTAGTTAAAACAATTGTAAATAACATTGCATGCAATCATTTTGAAATGCTTCAAATCGCTCAGCGTAAAGACGCACTGCTCTCTGATATTGCACAAGAGAAGTCCATGCAGCCAGGAGGAATCCACCGACTTTCTCAAAATGCCTCTTAGCTCATCTGCAAAACACTAAGTGGCATTCTGTCTAAATTTATTCTCTCTGTGAATTCAGGTTTATTCAGGAGGATTTGAAGAATTAATCGGCCGATAAAATAGTAATCTGATCTATAAAGCGTTTAATAAAATTATTCCGCCATCCATTGTCTCACGCGCGCTGAAGATTTTCTTCTCGCGCAGCTGTCTACG
>JAQQZZ010115145.1:0-15040 GCA_030265115.1 Mopalia vespertina | reverse complement strand
CCCGCCTCTTATCTTTTCACTTAATTCATTATTATATAACCTTCTTTCATGGTGAATAAAAAATGAAATGAAATGAAGATTATCTAAATTTGCAGTGATATTTATAGATACATGTTTGTGGTTGGGAACATCATTCAAACGAAACGTTCAATCGTATTTCCACGTGTAGTTGAGAATAACTGATTGGAAGATAAATGCTTTAAACGTAGCCGATCGTGTCAATTCAGCTGAGGTAGGAAATATTATCAAACAGGTAAGTTTCTCATATCAATTTTGCTCAGGGTCCACTACTTACTGTAGCATTAGAACAATATAAATCTGTCGCCTAGGTAAAATATTAGACACACCTTCAGATACCCAAAGTGTTTAAACAGTTTGTTATTTATATACCAATAAGATACCAGGGTTTTCTTCACGCATAAAAGTGATATTTCACTGCAGTATAATAACGCTTTTTGTTATTACTCTCTGAACTTTGACCCTGTCCGGGCTACAGGACAGTCGGACAGATAAACATTATGGCAATCTAATTGGGAAACATATAATAAATTTTAATCTCGCAAGGGAGCAAGAACTGATATCTTTTAATGCATACAACATTGACAAATTATGGTTTTATTTCATTCAGGCGTAGGAATATCCAATGGATTACAACGTCCCATTCTGACATTTGCGAGATTACAGTTGATCGGGGAATTAGATATGGATATTGATATTGTAGTTGATATAAATAATATCAACTTCGCGTCTCGTGAGTTACCTCTTTCTTTATGGTATTTAAGCCTCACTGTGTAATATCCTTCATTTCCTTGCTGGGACTCACATGTTAGCGTGTAATGCTATAAGGGAAGCAGCCAAAATAGAATATTTAACTTTATAACCGTAAAGCTATGATGTTTCAACTTGTTAACAATTACCACTTGTGTCGTCTAGCTCAATACCACATAAACTAGCTATGAAGAAAAAAGTATCTGCTTCAGAAAGCAATTAAACGGAAAAGAATGCTTCAAAATGCTTTCAATTTATGATGTTATACATCACGTACCATCAAACCATTATGTAGGCTGCTATTGAAGCTGCAATTATCGACTAATCCACATTTGAATAGCTAGGCCCTTTTGTGTTATATGGGTATGGTAATTTGTCCAGTATTGAGATCTCACCGAAGATAAGGCTTACTTTGCTGGGGCTCGTTGTTTAATCCTCCATTAACCAAACATCTAGCAATCTAAAACATCGTGTCCATGTTAATAAGCTAGTAGAAAAGCTTAATAAAAAGCCCAACTTTAACTACTTGTAACAAGAATTTCGGATAACTGTTGTTGCTATTATCAACCTAAATGTGAATTTTAAAGAAAGTGTTCAATTTGTTTTGTTAATTATGACATAAGGGTGCAGCACAAATTTGAACTTCTTTTGCTTGTGAAGTTAAACCGGACACAAATGGGTTTATCTGTTGGTAGTCTGTGTTAGGAAATAAATTGACTAACAACCATGAGATGTTAACAAAACATTCCCTGGGGGTGGAATGCCGGGAGTTTATGTATTGTATGTCGTTTGACTGACGATATACACACAGATGTAAGATGCACTCTACTCTCATCAAACGATATTTTGTTTGTGTTGATAAAACAGCTAGAAAAATGAGCTTACAAATAATTAAAATTCCAAATTGTAGAAGTGTATTCTTGTGTGTGTGTTACATAATCGAATAAAGGGCGTCAAACTTGAATACCCTCGCCTAGCTTAGTATGAATACAATTTTACTGATACCGTAACTATTGTTTAGATGGCTATTCTAAGGCCTGAGAAATTCGTTTGAAGAAGGACAAAATACGGACTTTGAAAATACTCGATTATTTGTCTTAACTGAATTTTTAAATTTAGAGTTACTCGTGATTGTTTCAGGTGTCTAGCTTGGAAGAATCGTCTGATCTACTGTCTGTACAGTAATCTAATTCCCAACAAATTGGTGGCAGTATCTCAAAGCTTCAATCTCTCAACACGATCAAAGCAGACTTCAATCGAGGATTTAAATTAAAGTATTAGTCGGAACGTAATCCACTTTTAATAGGCCAGCTATTCCTGCCGACAGGAAATGTGTTGGGATTGCTCTAAACACATTCAGTGCTTTTCTGATTGCTTTATAACACAAAACAACCTTTACTTTTTGAAGAAGAAGAAGAAAATGCCCATAAAGAAAGCATAATTTAAGTAACGATTCGAGAACGTATATTAGTTTTCTCAGAGGTATAAAGGAGTTCGATCAATGGAATAATCTTAGTAAATAACAAAGCTCCGTGACCCAGACAGATCTAAAGTGCTATGGTGTCTAGAAGACGAATTATGCGCAAATAAAAGAATTTACTAAGTGGTCTTAGAGCTGTGATCTGTACAGACGTCCACACTGTAAACTGCTGCTACAGAACTAGATAAATCCCATAGAGAACAAAACTGCTGATGGTGTACAATGTAGGTCACAAAACAGGTAAGGACATTGCCATATTCAATTGAATCCGTCTTCGAATACATATCACCGAGTTACTGGTCTGTCTCTTAATCCGTATTTTCACAGATGGATTTATAGTAGACGACTTTAGTGCAAGCAATTAATTTGGAGTGTCTGCAATGGACGAGTAAAGTAAAAAAAAGATAACTTAGGAAATCGTTCATTGGCGTTCAATGTTGTTACTAAAAATCAACAAATGCGAATGCGTTATGATGCGGTGTGAGTGCTTGGGTCTAATATACGACGTTCTAACAGCTGATCCTTGTTTTGTAATGTGTCTAACAACAGTTTTTCTATGTAGATGGTTTCACACTATACGCATTGTTTATCTCAATGATAGTCATTTTTGATAAAACATCATAACACAAATTTTTAAATGAATGGTATTCTCTAGTTTGAATAATAGATTGAAATTGTCAGCGGGCACTATGACTTAAGGCGATGATATTTAATTTTGCATTGAATAAACAAAAGAACAGAAAACCTAATAAACATTTTTGTCTAAAAAGGTAAACAGCATTGAACTGTTTTGAACTGTTTGGTGGACCTTTCTGAAGTCATATTGTTTGTGCTACCATCTAAACAATTAATCATTGACAGTACCATTTATTTATCAATTGGTCCACAAAAATACTTGCTTGACAATATGTGTTTGTCTTGTGACAACTTTAATTGATTTGCTTTATTGATGTATCGCATAAGTTGAATATTCTTCCATAAAGCAATATGTTTCATGCAAATTCAACCAGGCGACGGGCGCTTTCTAAAGAATCAGAAAAATATTTTTGAAATTGCTGTAAATAATCTTAACGTCGACTTATTTATTAAGATGCTGGAATTAATGCATTTCTTTCCGCAGAGATGAAGCCCTAAAGACATCGTCAGCTATACTTCTAGATAAATTTCTATCTTCCAGTTGATAGATTGCTTCTTGCCAAAAATTAATTCAGCCCAAAGCCTTTGCAGAACAGCCTTATAGAGCCAGTAGTCTGTGAAATGTCAAAGGTTTATAACAAACAATATATCGTCCGATTAAAAAGAATCGATTTGGTAATATTGTCTGAGACGACCATATCTACTTGAGAAGCTTATTAAATGTGTGTATTTGTCATCTATTTTTTTTCTTCAAAATTTCAAGGCTTCAAGTATTTTCTACTTAGCGCCAATCAGAGAGTCATGCTCGGGGGTATATCTTAGTTCCACCAGAATATCACAAAAATGCACATAAAATTATTACCGGATAGCTCTTGAAGTGTGTCCCCCCCCCGCGTCGTATTGCATGTTATTTCATATCACGTGTTTCTTATCACTGTTACAAGAAGACGAGTTCAAACAACTGTGCGTCAATGGGTGCCACAAGGATTCTCATTTCGTGTTCCGTAACACGAAATGACGTCCGTGTCGTCAAAATTGCAGGTGTTTGAGCTTTTCTTATTAATTCAAATATCAGCCAGATATTTCCAAAAGCAAATTTCTAACACAAAACTGGGAACCATCCATGCAAATATGAAAAAGATAACGTTACTTGTATAAACAAGAGTACTTATTTATTTTATTTTGTTTTGAATTCTTAGAACTGGTGATTGTTGATATATAATTAGTCGAAAATTGCAGTTTTCAGACCCGAGCAAACTGAATAATTCTCATGGTGTTATTGCGGTAATTAATCAAATAAGTCGAAAGAGGTGACCTGATAGTAAAGTGAAAGGCGATTCGTGTTAGACAAAACACCTCTTCACTATTAAACACTGAACGGGCCTTCGACTTTAGCTTCAAACTAATACACCACGTGGGACTGTCTAAAGTTACCAAGAAAAAAAATTCACAAAAAGTTTATGCAAATTGATTAGGTATAAATCCTTGGAAGAGACATAGGCTTAATGTCACATATCATTGTTCTGCCATGTAATTCGTCAACTGATCACGTTGCTGTATTTGCTGGGCTGGATCTGACGGCGACGAACTGTCTCCGAATATCAAAAAACAAATTATTTAATTTTTATTGCAAATTTATAACAAGAAAAGCTATTGGACAAACAAACAAGTTTCCATTGTACCGGAATTGATCTTTTGATAGAAGACCAAGATATATCTATTGTATTTACCTTAACGGTTAACATTTGTGTACTTCTAAGAAAAGTGGTTATAGCCTAACAATCGTGTCAATTCAGGTGAGATGGGAATTATTGTAAACTATGTAGGTTTCTCGTAACAATTCTTTGCGCAAGATCATTCTTTCGCCGAAAGGAATTCTTAGATTTAGTGCGTATTGCTTAAGGGGAGCGATCATAACAGAATATTTAACTTTCTTTCAACTTGTTAACGATTACCACTTGATTTGTTTGTTTGATTTGGGTTTAACGTCGTTTTCTAGTGTATTTCAATTATATGACGCCGGATTGTCGACTTCACACTGTTTGTTGCCTAAAAACGGTGGAACACCGGCAGGAAACCTCGTAAAAAACAACCCCGCGATTGCAGAGCCACATCGTGTGACTCACTCATATACTTGATGGTCGACAGACCGACACGATCCGGTGAACGGTACTTCGAAGTAGGACTAGGAAGCGCACAAGCTAACGACTAAGTGACGTCCCCCAATTACAGTTTGAGTCGTCTAGCTCAATACCACATAACCTAGTTTTGAAGAAAAAATCATCTGCTTCAGAGAGCAATTAAACGGAAAAGAATGCTTCGAAATGCTTTCAATTTATGATGTTATACATAACGTACCATCAAACCTTTATGTAAGCTGCAATTATCGACTAATCCACATTTGAATAGCTAGGCCCTTTTGTGTTATATGGGTATGGTAATTTGTCCAGTATTGAGATCTCACCGAAGATAAGGCTTACTTTGCTGGGGCTCGTTGTTTAATCCTCCATTAATCAAACAACCAGTTAGATGACGCTACGTTACTAACCGATGTCGCGCTGTAGTATTAATTTATTGTTAGCAACCCCATCTAAAAGGCTGTTAACTTAACAACGCTTTCAGCAATTGACCCAAGGAGCATACACCGTATTGAATGACCACAGATGAAGTGAACGATTTAACTTTTTAATCACCGTTTCCCATCGGCGTGAATATCGAGACTTCCATAGTTATAATACCACGTCAAATACATTTTTTGAAAAAAATACTTCTTTGAGAGTTCTTTAGAAAGAAGGAAGGTTCTCTATGTAACAATTACGGCAAAAACGGTTCTTTGATATTAAAAGAAAGGGAGAGATACGCGGAACAGTTGCTATGAGGATTCCATACATAACTATAAAGGGCTCTATCAGAGCCATGACTAAAGAACCTTACAGGATTCCAATAGAGCTATATGTTTCTAAGAGTGTAGGAGCAGACGATTCTACGAACAACAAGAGCACAAAGTCTTCTATAATTCTTGATTCCATTAATAGATTCGTTTTTATACGGCAGACACTCAAATTTAAGTATTAAGCTATAAGCTTTGCCATGGGACAATTGGCGAACATTGTAAAAAGAATGACTCATGGAATGCCTACATAACATGGATCGCATTGCTAAATAGCACAGATTTGAATGCTACTGGAATAAATGCTGGACTTGCTTTACATAGAAAAACAGTTATAAATAAATAGGAATACCTTCTGTTTTTTTTGCAATTGAGCAGAAATGAATTGGTTGCTGTAATATTTCTACGACAAGTAGTATAACGTACAAAAGACGTAAAAATAGATGAATCCATCATGTATTATCTCAATTTATATATTTACCCAGGTTGGGGCTCAAAGACAAAATGTTACCTACCGGAATATTCTTCCATTGTTATGTGGGGGTCCTAAGAAGATGGGGTTCATTTTTTATTTAATAATTTAATAAATACAATCATGAAGTACTGTAAATTAATAGAACTAAAAAAAGGTATGTCGCGAAGAGATAATTTATTTAGTTGTTGAAATTTGTTTAACATGCCACGTCACTCCCTATAGAAGTAATTCTTAGCATTGCTGGGCGGAGCTCAGAAAAGACTTTGCAGCTTACTACAATAAGCCAGTTGTACAGAAAGACAATTTTGGGGCAGCAATATTAAATTGTATGGTTTCTAAATGATCTGTGCTAATGACCATCCAGATGATATTCATTAAGTTTGTGAGAAACGAGCTCTGCAGTTGTATTTCAATATGTATGACAATTGATTTTTATGTGGATTCAATATAAATCATTTATATTAGAGATCTTCTTCGATTTCATAAATTGGTTTTATTTCGTATCCACAGGCTTTAAAATCTCACGCGATTCTGAATTGTGACGTAGACCTCTGACGAGGTAAAATTGAATAATTAAACGAAACATATATTAACTTGAAGTTTGATTTAGATTGTACAGAGTCAGAGGTCCGGAACAAGAGGAATTACGTGCCCATCCGATTTCCGTTTATGGCCCACCCAAGGTAATTCCCCTTGAGCTGAGGATACTCGCCAGCTGTAAATACCGACTTGTGGAGCATGCTATCACTATCTCACGTAATTCCTCCTGTTCCGGACCTCTGACTATAGAATGGGTGAATCGTCTGATCTACTGTCTGTTCAGTAATGTAATTCCTAACAAATTGGTGGCAATGTCTCAAAGCTTCAATCTCTCAACACGATCAAAGCAGACTTCACTCGACGATTTTAGTCAAAGTATAGTCGGAACGTAATCCACTTAGGTCAGCTAGTTTCTAAATCGCGCTGTTCTTGCTATGTATCAGACCATATTTCCACATCCAATTCTTCCTTCTTGGTGACACCCTCGTGGCCATTTAGGCTGTGGGAAAATAAATAAAGTATTTATTTAAAATAATTAAATTGAAAACGAGAAAATCTTTCATAGGTGACTCCGTTCTTTCATCTTCTCTGAACCAGTACGTTGTAGTAAATATGAAAGTTGTTTAGCATTTACATACATTTTCTGTTGTTTTGAAGATTAGGCCAGAGGATACTGTATTACTAGTTCCTCTAGGATGAGTTTCAGATAATAGACATTCGTAAAAAAAACCCGGCAGTGTAGCATATAACACCGAGCAAAACGAACCAGACATGGCGACTGAATGCCTTTCTCTGTTTTAACGTTTACATATATTCTGATAGATGTAGCTATAAAGTTAAAACATAGGGGTTCTACGAAACAATGTAGTTATTATATTAGAATGTTTATCTGCAAAAACTAAAAAATTTCTTTGAATTTCTCTTGGTGTGTTGGTTGAAGAAATTGTCATGTGTATAGCATGCATGACTTGACGAGTAGGAAAAATACTTCTTCATTAATAAAACTCAAATTAATTTTTGCATTAACTACATGCACGATGTATGATCAATGAAGTTTCTGAAGGTAACCCCCTCCACTTGCTTTGTGAGCTTGATATCCTTAGAAAAGACATAGATCAAACACCATAAATAATTCCATTGTACTATAATCTGTCAAGACAATGCTACGTTGATATATTTGCTCAGTCCGAACCAAAGGAGACGAATTGTCACCACTAGCTAATAAAACAAAACTTAATTAACTCTCTTTAGTTTCAGAAACCACCATATTTAAAATGTATCAGATTTATGTTTAAAAATTAAACAGCTTCAGTTTCAAGATACTGTGCACCTACATTTGAAAATGTTTTAGCCTACAATCCGAATGCAAACGAGTCGTTTAAAAGTCACATTGATACATTGTTTTGAATTATGAACTAGACGATTGTTCGATTTTTTAAAAGTGGTATTATAGTATTTTCGTTATTTTGAGATAACACTTTCTTAGTTTGAACCAATTTCAGTTCAGAGAATTTTGTAGGTTGAAACCCGTCCGGCAATCGAACCCACGACCTTTAGTTAGGCACCGAATCGCCAGCAGTAATAGAAGGTTAACCAGCTGGAGTCTAGGTAGCGGACATTCACTTCCCCTCTGATATGGTGTCCGCTACCTAGACCCCTGCTGGTTAACCTTCTATTTTTGTAGAAGGCTGGGTGGCTGAGTGGTCTAGGTGACCTGCATTTACTGCTGTCGATTCGGTGCCTAACTCTGATAGTCGTGGGTTCGATTTCCGGACGGGTTTCAACCTGCAAAATTTTCTGAACGGGAATTGGTTCAAACTAAGAAAGGGTTATCCCCCAAAAACTAAAAACTAAAAACTTGAACAATTGCAAATTTAGTTGCACACTAATCGCCTTTCACTAAACATTAACAAAACGAAGTATATGCTTGCAAAAAAACAATTCCATCAAAACACCACGTTACAATCCGACTCTTCGCTTATCCGGATTACAAATTCAACAGGTCCACCACTTCAAATTTCTTGGCATCATATTTATTGATAAACTAAATTGCATATCACACATTAACTACATTTGTAAAAAAGTTTCCAGAAATGTTGGCCTCATATAAATCATATCAAACATTCCCTTAACAGAAAAGCTTTATTCATCCTCTACTATTCTCTGATTTACCCTTACTTATCATATGTAAATGCTCTCTGGGAAACACTTATCCTACACACTTAAATTACCTTTTTCTACCCCAAAAACGTGCTAATAGAATCATATCATTATCGAAAAGACTAGATCATACTCAGCCTTTATTTAAAAAATTTTATATTTTGACACTCTCTAACATGAACATATTTAGTTGTCTGATCATTACTCGTAACTTTGTTCATCATCCCAATCATCTTCCTTCTGTCTTTAAACATTTTTTCACACGGCAACTTCATGTCCATTACTAGTTACCAGGGAATAAACCCATAACCTCTATAAACCTATTTATAAATCCAATCTTTCTCTGTATTTTCTTAAAATTAAATGTCCGCGGGAATGGAACAAACTACCCGCTAACCTTACAATAATAAATTCATTATCTTTATTCAAATCAAATCTTACAAAAAATCTTTCGGAAACTGATCAGTGAGTGGATGTATTTTAGAGCGTGGTCCTTTCTCGTCAGAACTCATGTCTATTACTGGTATTTCTTTTCTTTCACCTTTTCTACTTTATTTTCTTTTAATCGGTAAATTGTATAATCTAAGCACCTGATAAACCAATCTGTTGGATTTGTCGGTTTCTCCTCACTTGTGTTAAATTTTATTAAGGGGCAGTTTAGACCTTAGTTTAGCTGACAAGTTGGAGATGTTCAATAAAGTCAATCAACTGGACAAAACGCTATGTAGAACACCGACGCAGCACACGACATAACGCAAACCTATAGGTTACATACCATAGATCAGGACATCTTTTAAAGTCTCTATTTATTTATTTATTATTAGGTATTTATCTGTGTTTGTATATGTATGGAGAAAACCATGTTCTGCCAATCCTCGAAAAACTGGTATGCTTTTATGAGAGGATGTACAGAAATGATTTCGGTACATCCGCTGATAAATGAGAGTAGGAGAGTTTTGGCATTAATTACAAATCGCTAACGAATTCTTTTGACTTTGCTTCGGCTCCATCTATTTATCGATATGCAAGACCGGCTCCATCTATTTATCGATATGCAAGACTCAGTTCTTTTTACAACAACGAAAAATGTTTTCAACTCATACGTGGGTTGTGTTAAATGAAAAAAAACCCCACGAACTCCTGAGCTATTCCTAGAGTTTATATTCATTTAAAATAAAAACTGTATATTCACACCGATTTTGACGAGAATAAAGACAGTGGTGAATAAGACTTGTAAGTCTTGTCTAATATACGTGGACTTAGGAAGTGAGAAACATCGCTGGTGCTCAAGAGTGGAGCCATTCGACTGCTTTTGCAAAATAAGGATTCGTTGACAAGGTGTTTGTGTTGATATACATGTGAAATTAGGACTCCCGTAGAATACTCCCATCTCAAGCTTGACAAGGCCGTAATGTTCTGTTCCAAAGTATGCGAACAACAGTTGCTCCAGCGACGAATGCTCTGCCACATTTCTTTGGCGAACTCCACACCGTCCTGTTTACAGGGCTAGTCCAAACACAACGTTTTAGGCCACAGCGGTTCCGACAACTGCAGCTTACGAATCAACAATGGGAATTTGGTAATGCTTGGACAGGTTTCCGAGGACTCATTTGACCAGAATTGCTCATACGACTAATATGCATTCTTCGTTTTTCGGAGCTGTTAATTGTCGCTGGGGCATTAGAGACCGGACAGATATTTGTAAATGCCGATGTAGAACATTATATTTGTGATTCAAAGATTTTATTGGTTAAAGATATCCTCAACAAAACAAGCTTTTTTCAACGGCTTTGTTGTCATGATGAAGATAACACGACGAAACGCAAGCAAACCTGAAATGCCCTATATTTCACAGTACACCTGTGCATTAAACTAGACTTATCAGTCGAAATACGCAGAAGCTAGGCACCAGCGATAACATTTTATTAAAAAAAAAAACACCGAACCAGTTGCATGTTGATTACAGCAGAATATATTTTATATACAGATACAATACATTTTTTTTACACTTGAATAACTCACCATTGAATTCAATTTATCTCAAATTTTATAGTTATAGAATTGACGATTTCTAACCAGAAATTTTGATTACACATAAGCTAGACTCGTTTTACAAACATGTGATATAGAAATTATAAACTACCTCTTTTCCACATAAACCTTACGTATACTTTGGAAAATTAAATAAAAATGATATTTGGGTAATGTATTCATGCTGATTTAATACCAATCTGATAAACGTCTGATTAAAATTAGCTCTCAGGCTCATAATCGTTCTGCTTAAGGTAATCATTGACATCATGTTTGTGAAAGTTTACTGGCCCTCCTCTTGAAAACCTCAGAGTCAAAGTCTTGACAAAGCGAGTCCGTGATGTAAGAATGAGGGTTATCTTTGGATACAAACAGCTCCGCTCATTCTTATAGTTTGGTCTGGGCTGCCTTCGTAGCCCTAAAGGCTGTTAAGCAATGGTTTCTGGTTCAGACCTGCCTACCCAAGAAGAAATTTGTGGGCAAGACAATTCTTTTTTTTAATTTTATGAGTATTTTCTAACCATTACGTGCATTCAATATAACCAGTGTTCACCAGAATACACTGGGTAGGTAGGTCTGCTACTTATACATGATTGCCTATTTCATGCGTGACAACAATATTCAACGCTGAAAACAGCTAAGAAAAGGGGGTTACAATATACATGTATACTGTAATCCGAGCTTTCACTAAAAGAATACAGCATGGATTAACACATATCACTAATAATATCTTAGAATCTATCACATTATTTCTCTTATAATATACACATCATTGATAAAAATATATTCTATACGATTCTTTAACACAATATCTTAAACATTGGTGATGGCCGGAGTATATCAACCTGCTTTGGGAAAGTTTAAATTGGTCGGTGTTCAAATGCGGTTGGTGTATGTAGATTGTTCGACTGGTTTGATTCTTTGGTTAGGGTTTAACATCGTACTCAAGGGTATTTCACTTATATGACGACAGATTGTCCATATTACATTGTTACTTGCTTAAATATGACAGGGAAACCAAGAGGAAACTTCTTAAAAAACCATCACCATGATTACCGCAGCGTGTGACTCACTCATATACACGATGGTGATGGAACAAATCGGGCCCATGGACAGTATATCAAAGTAGCCGGACACACCACTAAGCCACAGGTTTATTCATAGGCCGGTATACCCAGGGGTCTGGTATATTCAGCGACCGGCATACCCAGGGGTCTGGTATATTTAGAGGCCGGCATACCCAGGGGTCTGGTATATTCAGCGATTGGCATACCCAGGGGTCTGGTATATTCAGAGGGCGGCATACACAGGGGTCTGGTATATTCAGAGACCGGCATACCCAGGGGTCTGGTATATTTAGAGGCCGGCATACCCAGGGGTCTGGTATATTCAGCGACCGGCATACCCAGGGGTCTGGTATATTCAGAGGCCGGCATACCCAGGGGTCTGGTATATTCAGAGACCGGCATACCCATGGGGCTGGTATATTCAGATACCGGCATACCCAGGGGTCTGGTATATTCCGAGACCGGCATACCCAGGGGTCTGGTATATTCAGAGATCGGCATACCCAGGGGTCTGGTATATTCAGAGACTGGTAAATCCAGGTGTTTGGAATATTCAGAGACTGGTAAAGCCAGGTGGCAGGGATATTCAGTGGCTGGTAAACTCAGGTGTCTGGAATAGTCAGAGACTAGTACACCCAGGTCTCTGCTATATTCAGGGCTTAGCATACTCTGATTTTTGACAAATTTAGATTGTTTGTTTGGTGTTAAACGCCTTACTTAAGGTTATTTCACCCAAATGATGGCGTGCCAGCTAAATGGGTGAAGAAAATCACCCTTGATGCCACTGGCAACAATCAAATACTAATACAGGACAATCACATGACATTATACTAAGACATCACAAACAGATCAGCTTCATTTTGCCCTTGAGTTCTGCGAGCACCAGGGCAGCATGAAGCTCCTGTGACAAATGAAGAGCCTAGTAAACAGGTGTCTGGTATGTTAAGATGTTGGTACACTTAATAGGCAGGTGTGTATACTCAACCTATTAGAACATTCAGCAAATGATATACTCAGGCAGGTGAGTATACTCAACCTGTTGGAACATTCAGCGGATGATATACTCAGGCAGGTGAGTATACTCAACCTGTTGGAACATTCAGCAGATGATATACTCAGGCAGGTGAGTATACTCAACCTGTTGGAACATTCAGCGGATGATATACTCTGGGTTCACCATCACAATATTTTTCCCAACAAATTTAATGAGATCACCAAAATCTGAATGACCTAAAAAACATCGAAAAAATATTTTTGGTTGAAACAACAAATATATGTTACAACATAATTTAGTCGTAGCCAATCAAAATGATTTGCTCTGTCACACAATAAGCAATGATTTCTCTTCCACCATGTAAACATATATTATTTCTTATTTAAATAATTTCTTATCAATTTAAATTTTATCAGTCGGGATTTTATTAGAAGAAAATTTTTTTACCAATTATGAAAAACGAAGTGACAAACTGGATTTTCTAGTTTTTTTTGTTATTGCGTAGTTCATATATATATCTTTATATATAAAGATTAAGTAAATATAGTTCAAGATGATTGTCAGTCTGAGCCAAGTAGAACTGCTAATTAGGAAATTTGAGAGATGTCATTGTCATGGATCATAGCAATATTAATCAAACACTGATCTATATCAAGTATGTCAGATCAACGGAATATTATCTTGGGGGAATTTTAACACCAGTTCAATGTTGATAATAAGGCTATTTGATTAGGCTTAAATAACAACAAGGCTCAGAATTTTAAAAAATTAGATGCATTCTCAGTTTAAAATCTCTCGTAAACTGCATGACAAATCAAACAACAGTAGTAGAGAAGTTTTTATGGGAAATTTCTCCAATTTTACAAAAATTCTAACCCTTCAATCTAAATCAATAAAGGAAAACTGAAAAAACAAAAGACCTAAGCAAAACTCTGCAAAAACAGTGAATATAATAAATTAAAAGCACATAAAAAAAAACAATATTTACAAAATAATTTTTAAAATGGCTGACAGTCAAATTCACAAAAAAAATTCTGAACTTATGAAAATAAACTCTGGTCAAGTTGTAGGCCATCTAAAAGGTTTAACATAAGAGTTCAAAGACAAACTTACAAAATTGTGGCCTCGTTGATTGATTTTGATTGTGTAGTAGGCAAAATTAAGGACTTTTTCAGATATAATCTAAAATACAGCTGAATGCGTTGCAAAGGGCTTATCAATCTTGGAGAACTGTTTAAAATTTGATTCTACCACAGGTCTCCTGAAATCTGATATTTACAATATTAGTTTGCTTAAATACCGTAGTTAGTGGATGAATATGACATTAATGGTGTCGTATTAGCTGTTCTTTAAACAAAAAGCACCAAGATATAAGGCATGTGGTGTAAATGTATTACAATCGTACTATTATCTCCTCACACAAAACCCTAGAAGATTCACTATCAGTCATGCTAAGATAATCTAGTCATAGTCTTCTCTTTGGAGAGGTTGCAATGATATGTTATTTGGTTCAAGATGTCCTTCACTACCATCACAGCTCTGTGACACATTTGTTTTCTTGCACTCATGTTTTACAACATATACCACCATGTTGGAAAATCACTCCGCACTTTCCGTACACCTTACAGATGCCTCAGAGGTGAATGAAAACAATAATGCTACAGAAAAAAAACAGACGGCTTGCACTATCCCCATCTGCAAAATGGCTCCACAGTTCACTTGGCTTGTTAGTTCTGACATGCATCTACCCAATATGAGGACTTTGAGTTACGACGCTATGACAACACAGTGACGGCCCTTTGCCAAATGATGTTTTCACTTTATGGCAAGGTATGGCAGCCTGTCTTTACTTAAACATTACGGGTTGTCAGCTTTTCAGAAAAAGATAGCTTAAAATTTGTATTTTTGCAAAAAATGCTATTCCAAGTTATGGGGAATTCAACTTTTACGTAAATGAGATATATAACGTTTTTTTTTCTTCTCTTTTATCCTGTTAATC
>JAQQZZ010115134.1:0-15040 GCA_030265115.1 Mopalia vespertina | reverse complement strand
TATTTCGCTGAATTAGCCCCGTGTTATCTGTGTTTTTATTGGACAACTAAAACTGTGACCTTTCATGAACCCCAGTAAGCTAGACCTAATTGAACAGTGTTAGTAGAATGATTGCCTTAGATCTCAATTTAGCGACAAAACACAGGGAGCATTTTGGAGATCTGATTTTACTTAGATTGGATCAAACCAAGAAAGAGTTTGACCAGTCCACAAATTTGAAATGTTTGTAAAATGTGAAAAATAAATGGGGCAAAAATCGCCAACCATGCTGACTTTAGTTAAAGTAATGACTCCTGGATTTAAGATGCTTCTTTTTACTGATGTAGCATTTGGTTTAATCTTTGAAAATGGATACATCATATTGCATTTATTCATTTTCACTGAAAAACTGCTTTGTGTAATCAGCTACTGGGCCTACATTCTCTTTTCTGTTCTGAAGGGTAAGTTTAAATTTCAAAACCTGTTGATAATTATATTCCTGTTTGAGAGACAATTTAGACCATGTGAATGATTGATTCGTGGCATTCCCATGTAGCCATCCCAATATGGTGCCTGTGCATCATAATTAAAGAGGAGATCCCCTCAAGTTCTCCTAGGTATAACAACATTTCAAAAACATGGTGCAGGTTTAAGATGGTAAGTTGGTGGTATTAGCTGGACAAATCGTTTCATCTAACTAGGGCCACATACTTTGTTCATTTAATGAAACTAAACTTTTGTGATTCCATACAAACATTATTTATCATTTAATAAGTATCCAATAAAACAAGTTTGTGGTTTAGCAGGCCTGGTCAGCTACATAGATCCCATCTTTCCATTCCTCAACTGTGGATCATATAACTGTCTTTGTATTGAATGTCTATTTTAAGCTGAATATAAATGCGCGTCTTAGAGAGAAAAGGTAAAATGTTTAACGAAAGATAATTTTATATGTATACAATCTTGTTTATACTTTTACATTTGTTTGAAAATATTTATATCATACCAACCAGCATTATTTGTGTTTGCCTTGTGGAAAGTGTTTTATTTTCCTTTGCCTTGCGAAAATTGTTTTATTTCCTGATCATTCTAAAGCATTTTTGTTTATTTTAAATTACCCTTCATCAGTTTGTTATGAAGGAAAACATTTTCCAATAGTTTTACAGCATTATTTTTGGTTTCCTTGTTAAAGTTGAGTTCAGCTCAATTGTTATTTTTTTTGTCTCCTGGATAAACTATTATGGGACAAACTTTTGTTTTCTGATAGTTAAACCAATTTGTTTTGTGTTTTGTTGAAAAATTATTTCTTATTCTAAATGCTTAGGATTCTGTTATGAAATTCCAGTATAGATTCTGGTGGTTTTATTCTTTATAATCTGGTCTAGTGACTTCCCAACATGTGACCTGTACTTCTATTCAGAGGTATATTTCCGCTGTGTTACCCATATGAAGTGTTGTTACTGCCGGTTAGCAAGTATTTATCTGCCATTGGAGAGGAAAAGATCAAATATTGAAGTCAAAATCATTAGATTCAGGTCATTTTTTTTTTTCCTGTTGAAAAATCTAGATTAGCAACTCCAGAATCTTGGTTCACATATCTCTTCATTCTAGGTTTGTCATTAATTTGACAAAAGCTACACCCATTTCCCTTGAATGTCCATCAATCTCCCTTATCAAGTGGTGCTAGATTTAGTCTACATGTGTCAGTATTATTTCTTCTACAGCAAGTAGATAGACAATAATCATTTCAAATCAAACAAATATTTCACAGTTATACGGACTTGTGAATATTGGATTGGAAAAAATGTATATTGTCGGTCAGTATTTATTAGGAGATATCGACGAAAAGAGGGTAATCCATAAAGTTGTAAATAAAATGTTGGCTCAATTTGTGTTTTTGTCAGTTTTTACATGTGTATATCTGGGACAGCATCATCCCGTTGTAATTTGTTTTATCTGATAGAATGTTCTACATAATTGTGAGATAGAAATGGCAACCAATAAACCATTTTTGTTTAACTGGAGTTATGCCTTCTTTCATTCATGATAACCCTCTTGGTTTATATAATAGGACCGCAAATAGAAAATATGAGCACATGTTGTGAGAAGTATTACACCACAAATAGGCAATGTTTTTTCTACTCTGTAAGGTGAGATTAAACACAAGGGTAGGCAGTTACATACTGAAATACCTTTTGAGCAAGCCAGCCAAAATGATGTCCGTTAAAATCAACCTTAACAGGAATGCCTTTTTATAACAGTTTAAGGTTAACAAAAATAATCCCAGACATTTTCACACTGGAAACCCCTCTAATTCAAGGAAATGAAAAATGTAAATTTGAACAGCCATTTATACTGGTGAATCTTGTGATGATGTAGGTCTATGCAATGGGGTGGGATTATGTGAGGTCACACTAGAAATGTAATTTCACATTTTCGAAAAAGCTGGTACATGTAGGTGGTTAAAATGTGACAATCAACATGGCTATGGTGAGTGTTGTATAGTAGTGAAACTGTAAAGGCTGATTACTTCACTTTATGAAACTTTTTAAAGCTAAAGTAAAGATGTTCCTAATCCAATGAAAACCAGCATTTTATCTACAGCTAATGTGAACCAAAATTGACTGTTCTGTTAAAATATAACCAAGATCTTCAGTCACCAGCAAATCTTCTGATATCTTCAGGTAGGATAGAAAGGTGATCTAGAGGATCTTGAAAAGTATACTGTCCTGCCCAATGTAGAATAAAATAGGTGTTGCTCTGTCAGTAACTGGATTGTGGCTGTGTTCGATCGGGATTTAATGTCGTACTCAAGGGTATTTCACTTATATTAAGACGGATTGTCCAAGTCTCACAGTTCCTTGCTTTATTATGGTAGGAAACTTTGCCGGTCAAAGCTTTATTAACTTAACAGCCTGTTAGGTGACATTCCCATGTCGGAACAGCTAGTCACTTTCCATACCGGTACAGTTATCTCAGAGGTGAATGGAAGCAATAATATTACACGAAAAAGTGTAATGTTAACTGCTGGAAGTTTTGTGCACATGTGTGGAAATCAACCAAAGTACTCCCCGGATTTGTATAAAAGAAAACACATCCAAAAGCCTGTTTCTCAGGTAAAATCACATTTAAACAAAACACTGTTCCTTTTTTTATGTATTACTTGTTGTAAATAATACAAATGTTGTCCTCTGTAAGTAATTTAATAATAATGTAGCTCCAATGACATCATCATAGGAAGACGCCTTCAGACATAAACATGTGGATAAGTGGGCCATCTGAAATGACCCATATATTGCTTGAGATTATTTACGGTACAGAAATGGCCGAGCAGTGCCCCGACATGGTGACATTCCGTCACAAAGAAATTTACATCATGTTATCATAAAAAGTATTTGTTGCGCAATGTCCACTAAGTTAATAAAGCTTTGACCGGGAAGTTTGAAACTGACATATCAAGCACAATGGCATCTATGTAGCTCAGCCACTGCAACATAGGCAATGTATTATTTGTGATACAAGCCCACGCTGGAGTGGTTTTATAAAAAGATCAATCATGAGAAACAAATAAAGCAAACAACACATCACTGAAATGGTTTCATTTGTAAAAACTGCATTTTACTTATCGCTCGTGTGGTTTACAAACTAACTCAGTACATTCAAATTCATCCACAATCTCAACAAAAAGACTCAACCACAAACAGCCCTGTTTTATCAAATTATAACAGTGTTTCTTTGAGAAAGCCTGAGCTCTGTACAATCAGGCAACTTTGTCGTTTTTTTAGTGGTTTTGTCACACAGTGATATTAAGCATATGGAGTCAATGTAGTCCCACAGCTAATCACAAGTAACAAGTTACGGTAGCAAATATCCATTGGAATTGGAACTACAGCAATTGAGTTCAAAACTGGCCAATATTTCAATGAAATGTTATTGTATGATGTCAGCATTCAGCCGATATCTTGGTATATTTTGTAGCATAACAAGTGTTTGATTAGATACACATACAGCCCAAGGCTCAAGGTTATTCACCCAACTCCATTTTCAGAGTTGTAAAAACATTAAAGAATAAATAAAACAAAAACATTGTCAAGCATTTCAATTAAATTTCAACAGAAAAATTCAATAGATGACTCAAGTATTAATTACAATTAGAAATCATGCAAATTATTTTGCCCCCCAAGAAAAGAAATGATAATATCCATATGAATACAGCAGTGCATTGCATAGAAATAACTCAAGGCCTGGATTAACGCCACAACCTCTTATGTTTAGATTAAATTAAAAAATTAACTTAAAATTGAAAACATTTCACTTTTGAATTTGAAAAAATTGTAAAATTGATGTTAACTTTACTTTTTAACAGATCTTTTATAGAATGTTTTTCTTAGACACAGACCTCAAAAAGCAGGAAATTAAAGAAATTGAGTAACAAAGACTAATGCCATTAGAGAATTGCACTTGGCAAATTAACCCCTGTAACACAGAGGTCATTGAAATGATCTTGTCGTTATGAATTGGTGGAAGTTTCGTTTGGAATATGCTTGAAAACAGGTTTCATATGGTCATCTGATAATCATTATCATGCAAAGTCGTGTCACTTCTGTGTTACTGTTTGTCACATTGTGATTTTCACAGATTAGTGACCGTATATAGAAACCCGATATCAGCATGTATCCATACTAGGTCGCCCACATCTTGATCTATTTGACAAGGTCAAGTTGATGGCATTGCTATGTTATAGGTGTTCCTGTGAGGACAGTCAGATAAGCACGCAAAATGAGCACAGATTGATGGAGTTTTCTCCTCTTTGTTTTCACTCCCTTCAGCACTCTGGTTTAACTGCAACCCAAGCTTGCCTTTTTCTTGGTAAAGATATCCTTCAAATTGACATTCACCTGGAGCTTTTGGCGAGGTTTAGGTGTCGGGTCAAAGCAAAATCTGCAAACAGATAGTTTTGTTTGAATTATATTTCATTGTCTCGCTTATAAAGTAACAAGAACACACCTCCTGGCTTAAAGACTATGTATATTATTCGCAGGTCCATCCTGGGTTCAAATCCTGGTGGAGGCAAGCAAACTTTTCTTTTCAGTTATTCAAAATATATTATTAGCAACAGTCTTAGTTCTGTACCCATTGTAGGAATTTCAAACATTCATCCACTTGCCCATCATTAATACCACATTTTTTATTATATATAATATTTAGTTACCCTGCATATCCCATGAAAGTTTTTAAGGGTATTTCACTTATAGCGGAGTATTCCAGCAGTAATTGACACTAGCAAAACCATGAAATGTAAAGTGTTTGGATAATGTTGGAAATTAATTGAACTAGTCTCACACTTCAATAATACAACTCAATATTTCTTGAACCCAAAATGGTAACCTAAATATTTAATGTAAGGACTTCCTATTAAACTGGTTTAGGTGAAATTACATATTTTAATCAATCTGTATGAATGTTACCTGTCAAAACCTTTATTTAATACTAGCACATTCCTCTCATTGTAAAAGCTATGGTACTATTCAATACTGACCTCTTGAATTCCTCAAGCTCTCTCTCAAAGTCATCCATTTCACCCCCTTCCAAATCAGAGTCAGATCGAGGCATGAAAATTTCATCTGGAAAGAAAAATCATTGTCATATCACGTTTAGGTTGCAGTTCACACATCAGAAAAACTGCAGTGTTTAAAGTTCAAACAGCTTTCCCCACCTTCAATGTATAGAATGTTAGAGTGGTGGTTAAAGGGAGTCTTCTGTCAGCCTGGTGACTCTCTGAGCTAAGGGGCGGCATAAAGCCCATCTGTTTATCACTGTAACATCAACTTACATGGCTTAAAGGAGGGGGAAATAAACCTTGGTTGTAATGCTTTTGTGAAACTTTGATATGTTTGCTATTAATGTAACTGAAGTGTAGACGGGTAAAAGAAAACAGGGTTTGAATACTGGTTTCATCAGATCAATGGGCGCTATACACCTCTCTCACGACTGCTATAAACATCATTAGGTAACACACTAAACATAAAGCTAGAAATAGCAAAAATTCGTCAAGAAAATATTATTCTTTGTTTCAAATACAATATTATTCTATTTTCATAAATATATTAGTGCGTTATGTCATGGTAAAAAATCAGAGTTGTTTTGCAAGGGAACAAATTCGCACTGTGGCGGTCATAAGTTGCCGATGTATTTAACCATACTGCATGAGGTTTTGGGGGAAGATTTGTTAATTATCTTGAAGCTTTGCAACTATTCCAGATGTGATATTAATTGCAACATAATGTGATCTTTCTATTTTTGTCCTTCAGAGTTGTCTTTTCCCCTCTTTAAATAGCAGATCAGATAGCCTTTGTGTTGCCTACTACCTCGGAAAACACAATGCAAAATCTCTCCTGACTGCCTAGAGCCGTCTTACATATTGTTGACCCTAAAAAACAAATCCCTTATGAAGGGTTTGTTTGATTGGGGTTTAACGTCGTACTCAAGGGTATTTCACTTATATGATGACGTGCCAGACCAATGGGTGAAGGAAACCACCCTCGACACCACTGGCAACAAACAAAGACAAGACGGGACAAACACAGGACAATAACAGGACACAATACAGACACCACAAACAGATCGGCTTCCTGTTTTCCTTTAGCTCTGAAAATCAATCCAATATGAAGACCTGTGCTGTAATTTTTTCTGGCAGAACTTTAAAATCGGTCCTTTAAAATTTTGTGAGATAACGTAACAATACGGGGGTTTCCAGTTATGACGTTGAGACAACAGAGTGACATCCCTTTGGGAAATAAAATCAGTGGCAAAATGCAAATTTAGACAAAAACTGCAAACAATGTGGGAAACCTATAAATAGGTCCTCTTAAATTAAGTTTGCATAACCATGGGGGAACCCCGTTCTGGCCGTTCTCTCCAACAGCACAGATCTGTGAAAGGCTATAAAACCTGCACTCTACTGCTGGAGAAAGTGAGCTATAAAAACTGTTTAGGGGCACTTTTTTTAATAATGTACAATACAAACCTGAATTTCTGGCTCTATGTGTTGCAAACAGTCGTCGATAATTTCCTGCCACAGAGCTGAAATACAAGAATTTTGATTTACTTCTGAAATTTGGGCAGTTGGCAGCAACAATGGTTGTTTCACTTATATAAAGAGGGCATTGCTACATTACACAGGGCTCCAGATAGAGTGCGTATTTTATGCAGTAGTTTAGTATAAATACGCACGGAAACTAAAATAGCTGCGTAACAAAATGCAGTGGAAAATGCAGTAATCCAAACATCTTTATTTAACTCCGTAAAACGATGATCGAAAAGTTGGAACCATAGTTGATATTGAGTAATGCGCTAAGACGTATGAGAAAAATGCAATCTGACTGGCTGACTTAACAGAATAATGGCCAATGACAGGACTCCTTTTGTGCAGGAGTTTATTGATACAATCTCTGTTGTGTTGGTTGTTTTGCGCTAATAGATATTCAATGTGATACTCAACATGAAAAATAACAGGGCGCTGGAGAATCCGCTTACAACACTGCGCCCTCTAGTGATAGTACTGTAGGTGCCAAGTGATTGCGCGAGTTTCTGCCGGTACATGCTGCGATTAACTGAAGCTTTAATAGTCATGAAGTTTTGAGCTACATGAAATGATAACGTGAATTTTTTTTAAAACATTGTCTGCCTTTGCTGACTCTGTCAACCTGTTTGAATACAAAATTCTATTCAATGTCGGCCTCTATTTATATCTTAAATACTGTCTTCAAACCTTCTCGACGTTTACATGGCAGGTTTCAGTATTCGTTAATTTTATTTATACCGACCATACAATGGACAAAAAGAAAAAGAGGAAGGTTAGTCAGTATTTAGATAAAGCCACTATTCTAACAGCTTGGTCACTTTAGATATGTTGGTCGTCCTTTATGAAGAATCCAAGGCTATTATAAGTAGGAAACTGTCAAACATCACAAACTGAACCTACATGTCTACATCATTTTGTAAAGGAAATTTCAAATAATTATCAAGTTCATTCTTTTTTTAATAAACTCCTGGTATCTGCCAAAGAAGCTCATCATCAGAAGTATCCCCCCTCCCCCAAAAATGAAATAAAACAATAATAAACAAAAAAACAATAAAACATCAACAAAAAAACAAAAAAAAAACCTGTGGAATTGCACACAAAAGTTACCTTTATAAAGATATCTAATATAGAGGATACATCACGTTATACATGTGAATTGCCCTCTGCTGAAAAGTGGGGGTAAATAACCCTTCTGGAGCTGACGTACTCCAACAGTTAATACGGATTGCCCCAATAAGACAACTATTAATTGTATGTTGCTCTGTTGAAAACTTAATGCTCCTCCAATGCTAAGTTGAGACAAGGATGACTATGCCTGGGACATACTACCCTTAGTCGGATTTCAAAGATAACATGAATTGGATACAAAAATAGTAAACTAGATGGGGATAAACTTCCTGAAGCATTTTCATTCTGTAATACTCATTACTGTAATAATTAAGATGGAAATAAGTGATGCACAGCTATATAAACACAGAAAGCCATACTGCTACCTCTTGTAACAGAATAAACTTAGAAAAGAAAATCATATTACCTATGACGCTGTCGTTGTGGTAAGGCATTTTACACAGGGATAATTTGGCAATCATACTGCTTACTAAAAGAGAACAAACAAAAAAACAAATGAAATATACAGAAAAATACTTTCATAATTGTATTTTCTAGTGGCTAACTGACGGGTTGCAGATATTAAGAAAAAAACATTTTTAAAATTTAATTTAAATAGCCATTCAAGAGACAATTCAGTAAAGCTATGTTTAAGGGTAGATAGAACAATAAAATATTCCAATGTACATGTTTAATACAGACAGTTCCACTAAAAGAGGAAATACAGTAAAGTTATGTAAACTTAAGTCAATAGTAAGCTTGATAGAGAACTACAAAAATGTCCAGATGTACAATCCTATATTCCTTGATTGATTAGTGCTTTTTATCAATATATAAAGGATATTACACAGTAAATTTTTGCTCAAGTTATACCATAAATATTGCTGAAGTGAGTGGTGAAAGACTTGGAGATAACCCATTCATCAATCATAAGAGCAGTATTGTGGTATTTTAACAGCACTGTTATATTCTTTTTATTATTTATATCGATAAAATTCGTAAATCAGAACTCTATTATTAATTTTTTTATGACCATTTCAAACCTGGAGAGTTCAGAATAGAATGCAAGGTTTTCATGAAGAGGCGGCAGGTGGCGATATTTGCTGCCTAGTACAGTCTCGACTGCCGCTTACTTTAGTGAAAGAAATAATTATTTGCATCACAAATTCTGCCGTTGTTTTTACGCATGTAAACTAGTGATTAGCTTCTGACTAAAGTGTCAAAATTGCCCAGCGGCTTTACCACAGAAGTTTGAAGAATATGTCCCTTTCGCCACAATGGAAAACGCATCTTATCATCCTAATCAATTTTTATAAACATAAATTATATAAACATTCAAACCGTATATGATTTGTTTATTCATACGGTTTTTTATTTGCTCTCAATGTCAAAAAATTAAATAAAAAAGCCTTTTTGATAATCTATCATCTCATATAAAATTAACTTTGCCTGGTTATCATCATTATTATCTGTTATAGTTACCATTTCATTCACTATTTTCATTGCCATTTTTTTAAATTTTTAATTCTTTTAATCTTTAATATTTAGTTTGAAAATCTACTTTTATATTCTTAAAATGAAAATCTTGTTTTTTTTTGTTATCTACTCTTTGTGTTGAGGAAAAATAGTTAAAAGAATGGATCCGTCTCCTATGCTATTGTGTGTTACGTATATACATGTACATGTGTGTAGTTAATTATGGTGAAATATATTAAATTAAAAATGAGAGACAGAATTGTATTGCCTCTTGTACAAAATTGAGACGGATGAAAGAACGATCGTTAGTAGCAGTGTTCTGTATTTTAGCGTGGGAAAAAGACCCTTAATTTAAATACACGCAGTTTGAATTGAAAGCATTGTTCATAGTATGCAACGTTTGCAATTAGAAAAATAAAAATAAAAAAAATTTCTTAATTAAAATAATCCTCTTCAGTTGTACGCCTACTTTTATTAAATTTTAATCTGGAAAAATATCTGGAATTACATGTAAAATCGTTAACAGCCTAGAGAGTCAAAGTTTGAGTCGAGTCTATGACTTCTGTAATACATGTATAACTCTGATATTATTTAATGCAGAACTTATCGAATAATTCGTTAAAGTTTCAATTTACCACCTGCATGTTAAGTTAAGTTTAGTTTATTAACAGTAAGCTTACAGCTTATTGGTATATATAAATGACAGTAATACATATAAACATATATACATGGCGGAGAGTAGTCTATTCTCTCAGTATAGTTGCACTTTCTGGATACTTGTCAAGTTTAGAAGTTCAGTTACATTCTTTGTTGAAAGAAGTTGTATTAATTTGAATACAGAAGGCGTCTTAGGATATTTCTTAATATGCAAAAGCCTCAAATTATTAAAGGCGAGACATATCAGAATGAAATGGAATTCATCCTCGACTGTAAGAAGGTCTTTAGTTTGGGATATGATTGATTTTTTAGCCTGTAATCCCTAAGATACATCTCCTAGCTTGTAGGACCCTCAAAACTTCCGGGGCGACTCACGTACCCCGACCTATTGTCTGCCTCCTATTTTACTCTTAAAGCCTCCTTCTTCAAAAGATAACAAAAACTCTGAGAATGGTGCTATTCTAAATGTGATGTGGAATAGAAGGGTGTTATCGAAACGAGAAGCAAAGGGCTTTGATGCAGAACAATTGGTTGATTGATTGATTGGTGTTTTACGCCATACTTAAGGTTATTTCACTCACATGAAGGCGTGCCAGCCCAATGGGCAATAATAATTGGAAGTGAACAACAAAAAGTGTTATTTAAAGGCAGTGAAATACCAATATTACGAGTAAAGAAAATCCTGGTATTTCACCAAAAAAAAAAAAAATGATTTACTCACCAGCTTTTCTCATCAATTCACCGCCAAGACCTCTAAATAATTTGGCATCACTAAGCTGTTTAAATGAAATCCAAACAATGAGTATATCAGCTTTATAAGTCAAAAACTTACATTCATGCACACTGATTCATTGGTTTTAATTAATCCATATCCCTGTGCCAGTGTGATTAATTTTTAATGTAGCACCAACGGTCAAATATATATTCAATGTAGAAAGCTGTGATGTGGGTTGAATATATGTAACCAATCCTCACTGTTATGTCACTATGGTTCAATTGGAAACATTAGGGCGTCAAATTGGGGTGAAATATTGTATAGGCCTTATGTAACATGTGAAAATAAATTTGCTACATTGAAATGTTGCTCTTGTGAGAAGTTTTACATCAATTCAAGAGTTGGCAACAGATACATCTTCATGCAGTTTGTTAATTGGGGCTTTGCGTCGTACTTAAGGTTATATCACTCATATGAGGGCATTCCAGCCCAATGGAGGAAGGAATCACCCTTGACACGATTTGCATAATAAAAAAAACAAGACACGACAATCATAAGACACAATAGTAGTATAAAGTCATCCAAAATAGACCAGCATCATATTGCCCATTATCTCTGGGGCAACAGGAAGCTCCATGGCAACCACTCGATGGTGTTGCTAGTCAGAAACATCTGTTGAGGTGAAAATATCAACTAACTAATCAAATTTTAATGTTTAATTTTTCGACCTCAAAAGCGATGTACATGTAACTTATAAGAATTAAACAGTTAACTCCTTTACTTCAATGTACTTACAATTTTAGCAATTTCTTTTAGTCCACTAACAGTCTGGGCATCCAATAAACTTGTGACTGGTCTGAAAATGGATTAGAAAAGAACATGTGCTACACTGTTACTTTAACATAGTCCCAATGGATGAAACTATCTAATATTGTCTTTGTTTGTTGCCAGTGGTGTTGAGGGTGATTTCCTTCACCCATTGGGCTGGCCTGGCATGTCATCATATAAGTGAAATACCCTTGAGAACGATGTTAAACCCCAATCAAACAAACAAACAATCTACTATTATGTATTGGTTGGATACTTTAGTAATCCATTGGTTGAATTAGTTTCCTTGAAGAGATAAACATGTGAATATAAATACTGAAAACTATAAAGCCAATTTGACTATAAATGTCAGCATTTATGATAACACCCTCCATTAGATCACCACTCATATTTACCACCATTGATAATGGTTAATTGTGAGTTTCAATAGGCCTGTCCTGGCGGGCAAAATTAGACAAGTTACTATGTTGATTGTAGCTTCATGTTATCTGGCCTTTCATTGAAAGTCTGAGATGGTGACCTTCTGTGCACCCTGCAGTACCTAACCTCTTTGAACGATGTTAACTATACGATTATCTCTGATCGACATAAGAATAATACAATTCAAGGGGGCTCATTGAGACTTCATTTTAATCAGATTACATAAACGATGCCTTAAATCAGATGTCAAAGCGGAGATGTTTTACTACTTAGCATTCTTTCATTTTTAAAAACTTACTGTCCCTTCTGAGCTGCCACATCAGACAATGCATTTACAATCTCTGCTGCAGCTAGAATAGCCCCATGTCTTAGGAACAAGTCAATGCCTGTAGCTTGGGGTAATATCTGGGGTAGAACTGAAATAGAAAGATAGACGATTATTTGAGTGACTTTCAACTGATTGGTAATGTCAGGGTATTCATTAGTAGCGGCAACCGGCAATCTTTGTCGCCTACTTTTGCCAAAGAAAAAACAAATTACACGGATAAATCCTGCAAGTGTTGTTGTTCTTACACAAACAGGAACAAAGTACAAATCTAAGTAAAGAGTTTCGCACTTTCACCTCCAATAGTTAGTTGCATCTAATACTTTCTACCACAGTTGAAACAAATCATTATAACGTTGGTTTAAAGCAATGGAAACATAAACTCATTTCATTTGTTAATAGTTAAATATTTAGCTGTCTATCACTTTAAGACTATTTCACTTGTATGACTGCCTGCCAGCCAAAAGGGTGAAGGAACAAAAATCAAAGCCACTGGCAAAAAAGAAAACAAGACAGGACAATCACAAAAAAAAAGACATCACAAACTGATCAGCTTAGTCTTTCTCCTTTAGCTCGGAGAGCACCAGAGGAATAGGAAGCTCCCTTCTGACTGCAGGCCAGTTAGTTGACAAAATTAATTGGTGTCCTCGTTTGTTGGGTAGCCTTTAATAATGAATTAGAACCATTGGTGGTAGTGCCAGTGCTATAGGTAAAGGAAAGCAGGCAAAGATTGGTGGAAACCACCAGAATAGATAATAGAATTTTGATAATAGATGAACACTGACTCTATCCCATGAACATATTGGCAATAGAAATGTCACTTGTCGAGTGGACACTTTCCAGATCCAGGCTGGTCATCAGTAGCTTTGAAACAGTATAGCAAGTATCCAACAGCCATGGTAATTAACAACAAGTACCTGTTTTAGCCATGTATGTTACAGCTGTAGATGTGAGGTTGTGTAATGCCTGGGCACTCAACTCCCTCATAGCACTGAAAAAAGCAGGATATATAGAGTACTATCAGACAAACTATATAATCAATTGACTTTATATTATTCAAAACACTTACTGACATAGTAGTATAAATTCAAGTTATGACTGAGTTACAAACATTATACAAAATTTATTGAAGATAACTCAAAATCTCTATTCAATATTTATTATTTAAAAATATTAAACACTCACAAACGGAGCAAGAGAAATTAAACACCAGTTATCCCATGAATTATGATAGCAACATTTTCCAATAAAATTGTGTACCTGGTAGGTAATCTTACCTGTCCCAATGACTGATTTTAATCTGCACAAGATGATCGATAAGAGCTATCGTGTATTCAGGGAACTGGGCAACATACACACTAGAAAAATAATAAAGAGAACTTCCACTGAAAACAACTCTTTCCCCAGGTAAAAACAAACACATTGTGATGTGAAAAAAAGTGTTGACAGGTTACAGGTATACTTGAACAGTGTTATAGTGGAGTAAACAAAATACAATAAGTATAGGTTATTATACAGTATAGAATATGAATATGTAGTTTTATTGTAGGAGTCAAAGTTGAGTTGAAAGTCTGTATTGGACAAGTCGGCCCAGCAGTCGAGTCCAACATTGACTTTCAACTCAATGTGGTATACAATCAAATTCATATTGGATTCTTCACTGTATAATAACCTTATTATTAACATATCAGAACAGTCAAATACTTGTGAAAACATGCCGTCTTTTAACATATTATGTCATTTTCAACAATGTACCAATGAGGCTGCTTGCAATCAAGGGCTTAGGCAAACACCTGTCCTCCTGTCCAAATGGACACCCTGACGTGAACAATTGCCTCATTAGGACACCCTGTTTTAAGAAAATTTAACATGCAGGAGATAGGAAAACTGTCCAAATTGGACACCTTGTTATTTGAAATGTGAAGCAAAATGACCATTTTGGACACCATATCTTTGATTTCTGGCTAAGCCCTTGCTTGCAATGGTATAGTCTGTAGCACCACTGTCCAGGTTATTCAGCTTCCATGAGGGTGGTGTAAACCAAATGAATAACACCACAACTCAACAGAGCCATAATCTGAAGAGTTTCATATAAGGGGTGTTTGAAAATTAATGTTCCTCCACAGCTTACAGTATGAATATACATCCAAACACACTGCCCTTTGCCAGATTGTCCTTAATATTATAAATATTTGACTGATTGATTGGTGTTTATAGCCATGCATAATTGACACAAGGACAACCATAAAATCAGAAAAGTTTGTTATGTAAAAAGATTAATCTTCCTTTCGTGCTAAAAAGAGATAGAATTACTATAATTATTATTATTAGGGATACGGACCGACTGGTCGTATCCCTATAGAGATCATTCGGTTTCTTATTAGGGATACGGACCGACTGGTCGTATCCCTATAGAGATCATTCGGTTTCTTATTATTATTATTCTTAT
>JAQQZZ010115123.1:0-15041 GCA_030265115.1 Mopalia vespertina | reverse complement strand
TTACTACTGTAACTGCTATCATAACACATTAGGATAACGGCTATCTTCATGCTAAACTAGTGTCTGCTATCATTAGAGAAGAGCTATCATTAGAGTTACTGCTACCATTAGTGTAACTGCTATCATTACTACTGTAACTGCTATCATAACACATTAGGATAACGGCTATCTTCATGCTAAACTAGTGTCTGCTATCATTAGAAAAGAGCTATCATTAGAGTTACTGCTACCATTAGTGTAACTGCTATCATAATACAGTAGGATAACAGAAGTTCTGTGGTATTTTGGAATGTCTTATGTTTTGTATGCAGACTTACATGTTATTATAATTTTGTTGGATATCTAATTTGAAATATCTCATTGTGTTTTGTAGGCCTATAATCCAGGAAGCGGCCTCTAGGATATGGGTTAGCTATGCAGAGTCGGAAAGAAAATCTGTCTTTGTACCCACAGAAAAATTTCCCACTCAAATACAATCTGTAAGTTTACTGATTACTGTACATTTCATTTTTTTTTTTTTGCAATAAAGTTGAAAAAATGAAATCTCTCTGGAGCTTATGAATTTGACCAGTGAATTTGTATTAATAATTGTAAAGCAGAACTTGCTGAAAGCCTTGTATGTTTGGTTGCATGGCCCATGTTACACAGAGTTTGTTTTATTTTGTATGCAGAAGTTACAGAAGGTTGGCAGTGGAGTTCTCAGACTGGCGTCAAGGAAAGTGAAAAAAGAATTGCCCTTGAAACCTGTACCAGCTTCTCATATTCACAATCACGTCAGTGTTCAAATATTTATTAACATTATTAATTTAGGAATAATTTTGTTGTTTATGAGAGACTAGGGGAAAAAAATTGAAATAACAGATATTTGATAGATTACTCTTTTTAGTGACATTTGAACAAGTTTCATAACAGTACACTGTTTTCTCAATGACATTTGGTCTATAATTATGCCAGAAATACCTGAAAAGAATATTCAATATTACAGATGTATCAGTTTGATGCTAATTCAAACTTCATTAAGCATGTAGCCCACATCCTATTTAAAGAATATTTCTGTAATTATGGTTGCAGCTTCACATTTTGTATTCTATGTTTCCATTCAGGATTATATGTTGTGGCTGATGACCCATGTTTCTATTGTCAAAGATTTAGTGGATCTTCAGTTCAAACAATACTTACAGGTTAGTATTGTCTCATAAAATGAACTTAAAAATTAAATCATCAAGGGGGGAAGGGGGTGCACTAGTTTTGTCTGTTTTTATCAGGCTGTTCATAGTAATTACTATAGTAATTTTGTTTAAGCTTCTGGGTGAATTTAAATTCCATCATGCAAATCCTTAGTTGCTCATGTTGCTGCTGTGTTTAGGTAAATAAGTGTGTTCAACAGTAGGTGATTCAGACATAAACCTGTACATGCATCTAATCATTAGGAGTTACTTGGCTTGTTACAGTTCACATGTTTTTTATTACTCCCTATATGGATTTTTATCACAAGAAATTCACCCCGTAATGTTCAACAGTATTTAAATTTTAGACTTTGTATATTTTATGTGTTCATGTCGATTCTATTTCAAGGTAAATGAGCACTTGCAGAAATACCTGATGGTGGAATGGAAGGCCACAGAGACGGAATTACTGAGAGAAAGGGGCCTCTGGGGGCCTACACTAGGGTGTAATCTACTCAAATGGATGCTTGATACCACTGAAGGTCAGTCAGCACATAGTTTGGTCCCACAGAGGAGCGTGTTTTCCAACCATAGTCATATTGTCTTTTGTTATTACTGGAGGACGGAATCAAAATGCTTTACATTTTACGGTTGTGTTTGTGTCGCTATATACTGTAGGAGCACATTTCCATCATAAAAGTTAAACGAATACCCTTGAGATTGGCGTTAAACCACACTCTTCTTGTTCTTGTAAATGTTTGTGAACTTCAAACTATCTGTATCTTTATTTGTGTATTTATTGTGGATTATTTTGTGATTTCCAGGTCCTTGCAGAATGAGGAAGAAGATGATTGGAAATGATCTGTTTTACAAACATTACCCATATAGACCAGAGATGAGCTTTGTAAGTCACACTTAACATTACCCTTATAGACAAAAAAGAGCTTTGTAAGTCACACTTAACATTACCCATATAGACCATAGATGAGCTTTGTAAGTCACATTTAACATTACCCTTATAGACAAAAAAGAGCTTTGTAAGTCACACTTAACATTACCCATATAGACAAGAAAGAGCTTTGTAAGTCACACTTAACATTACCCATATAGACCATAGATGAGCTTTGTAAGTCACACTTAACATTACCCATATAGACCTCAGATGAGCTTTGTAAGTCACACTTAACATTACCCATATAGACCAGAGATGAGCTTTGTAAGTCACGCTTAACATTACCCATATAGACCAGAGATGAGCTTTGTAAGTCACACTTAACATTACCCATATGGACCAGAGATGAGCTTTGTAAGTCACACTTAACATTACCCTTATAGACCAGAGATGAGCTTTGTAAGTCACACTTAACATTACCCATATAGACAAAAAAAAGAGCTTTGTAAGTCACACTTAACATTACCCATATAGAACAGAGATGAGCTTTGTAAGTCACACTTAACATTACCCATATAGACCTGAGATGAGCTTTGTAAGAAAAAACACTTAACATTACCCATATAGACCAGAGATGAGCTTTGTAAGTCACACTTAACAAACATTACCCATATAGACCAGAGATGAGCTTTGTAAATCACACTTAACAACTGTCTCTCTTTTTATCCAGTATGAATAAATATTTAACAAGTAATAAAAATCATGATTATGCAGGTTTTATAAATGATTTCCTTCTTTACTCTTACAGGCTTTGAAGTATAAGGTAGCAGTAAGCAATGACAGTAAGAAATATTATCAGAGATTCCGGTCCCAGAGTTTTGTTTGTGAGGAGGACTTACCTGTGTATACTGGGGAGTTAAGTGACTTGGAAGTTTTCTCTGACAACGATGGTCCAATACAGGACAAAAATGCTGAAAGTAAGTCTTGATGGGTTTTATTACTGTAGCAACACTAGGCAGTGGTCAGTGAGGGTAGTTTAATGTGTTGATAGATGTACTAGTGTGTTGATTGTATTTGTAGTGAAAAACACTCAATTGACAACATTTGATCATAAATTTATAATGTAAAAGTCATAATGAAACTGTTCTAGTCACGCTAGCTTTTTTCTCCTTTTCAATGTGGTTCATATCACCAGATGTGCTTTGATTCTTTCCTACAGTGACTGTTTATTTCTTTGTTATTAGTATCGGCTGAAATTCCCAAGTTACTTGGTCGTCACAAGAGTATCCTATCAACTACTGATCCTGATGATGATGGAGACGAGAGCCTGGGATGGGAGAGTACTGTGGATGGGGACAGAACAGATGGTCAGGTGGAGACACAGACTACAGAGGGACAGACAGATAACCAAGCTATACTCAGACTACTCGGAGAAGACGAAAAAGTTTGTAAAAACAAAATCTGTTTAATTGGAATTTAAAGCTGTTAATGTCTATAAAGTAAGGCCTTAACCATATTCAACATGCATTTGCTATGATAACAGAAAGTTCAAAGTTCAAAACATTATTTTTTAAGATTAATTTTTGGATATTATTGTACATTTTGTGTCTTGAAATGTACTTCTACAATAAAAACTTAATAAGTAAATTATACCTCCACGAAACTGATGTTCTGCGACATGAATTCTAAATCATAATGTGTTGTTTCTGTTTCAGATCAGTCACATGTTTCGTTGTGCCAGAATACAAGGTCTGGACACAGCAGAGGGATTGTTATTATTTGGAAAAGAACATTTCTATGTGATAGATGGATTTACTTTGCTTACCTCGAAAGAAATTAGAGACATAGACAGTTTACCACCCGAGTAAGTAGTGTGATGATGATGTCGAGCCTTCCACATATTGAATAATAACTTTTAATTTTGATGTCATTGGACAGAAATTACCTTAAATTACATTCACATGCCCCTAGTGTTTCTAATTACAAGTTGCAATAATGCTATATTAAAATGGAATTTAAAGTACGAAACCAGTTTAGTTCTGTTTTCATATATTTATAGCCCTCTGGGTAAGGGCAGTTCGTTTGAAGAGTAGCAATGCTGTCTTTACTTAGCACAGGAGGAAAATTAACTTTCCAACATTATTGAAATACTTCACATCTTGGATGTGCTAGATCAATTATTTTGCGTACATTTTTATCAGGTGTTTTCATTTAGGAGCACCTATAAAGCCAAGGGATATTCTGACATGTGTCATAGTGACTTAAATTCTGTCCCATACTTGAGAAAGTTTGATTACTGGAATTAAGCTCGTACCTATCTGTAATACATATCTGTTAGTGTTCAAGACAACTGTTTTTTGTCTGAACCAAGCAGTTGATAATGTCAAAGTCATTAAATATTTTTTTTTCTCAATAATAAACAGTGCTTTGAATACAACTTGGTTAACATGCTGAAGTTTGGCATCAAAACACTCTGATGTATTTGTGATGTGTGTTGTTAAAAATTAATGGCACCATGATCTTATATTACATCCAATACTAAAGTATGTGCAAGTAGTGAATTGTCAATGTTAAATGTGTGTGATTGTGTTTCAGATTACATGATCCTATCATTCCAAGGGCAAGTAAAGGGGGCAGCACTGCACAAAAAAGAACGTAAGTTTCAGACTTGTACTATTGAACTGATAGAATAATGTACTGTGATTGGTCAATTTTGGTTGATGTCATTTTGTTATCATTAGTCTGCAAGATTTAAATATATACAGGTTGTTATTGAAGAAAATTTTCTGTATTTTTTGTTTGGTTTGCTCAATGTTTTGTATGTCTGTTTTAGGAGTAGTAAGTTTCCGTATGAGGATATACGAGAGGTACACAAGAGGCGTTATCTCCTTCAGCCTGTAGCTGTTGAGGTGTTCTCAGCTGATGGCAGAAACTATCTTCTTGCTCTCCCCCCAAAGTGTCGCAACAAAGTCTATGCCAAGTAAGTGTCCTCTTTTAATCACGTCTGCAAACTTCATAAATCTTCAATGTAATGGATTGTTATATAGTACTAAAAACAAACATCTACTTGAACCCTTTTTGTTTCGAAATATCTTAACACAACAAATGTCTCTACTTTAAATGGAAACTGTTGACCCTAACCTCTTGATACTTCTAAAACTGGACATCGTAGAAATCTGTTAAAAAGTATATCATTTAAATATGTAAATTTCACAATGTTTAGTGTTGGTATAAATGTGTCTAATAGATTTTGTTATTTACACCTCAGATTCCTGACAGTGGGCTCTGGTATCACAGACAACGCCCACCAGTCAGTGTCTGGTCAGAAACAGAGTGCTAAAGTCGAGCCTGGAACAGGTCTGATCAGCAGTCTGATAGGAGAGAAATCGGTCACCCAGAGATGGGAGGTACGTACACCATGGCAATCTTGTCTCATTCTCTATGGTTTAAGACAATATGAATTATTAATTGTTTTTTTTATTCTTTATGTTTTGTTAACCTTTGAATTCAGCCATTTCTGTATTAATCTAGTTTGTAATCTCTGAGACCTCTTAGATAACATAAGACACAAATTGCTGTACATAAGTGCTAATTAGAGTTTTATTATTGTACAATAATGTTTTGAACCATGACATATGCTGATTGTTGCCTCAGTGCATTATAACTAACACTGTGAGAACCATTTGTTCATTTAGAATGTTGGGCCATGTTGTATGCCTGAAATGGCTTTGTGGGTCATTCCCTACTAATATCTTATTACACCCATACAAATAAGATGTGATTTTGTATATACTAAGAAATTATTGGAAGTTTTTTTTCCATTTTGTGGCGTAATAAGTGAAAGAAATTTAGAACAGTATTGTATTGTAAGAATCTTTTCTTATATTTCTAATATTGTTTTGTTTCAGAGGGGAGAAATCAATAATTTCCAATACTTGATGCATCTGAACACATTGGCTGGCCGCTCATACAATGATCTTATGCAGTATCCAGTGTTTCCATGGATACTCGCTGATTATGATGCTGATGTAAGTGAAACTTTAAACATTTTATTTTGCCTCAAAGAAGTTTTATTTGGTTTATAGTTTTGGGAATAAACAGGGATGCAGTTTAAATGAAAAAGAAAATGATCGAGCTACGAACTTTTGAATATTCTGTTATGTATCAATTTCAAATGTGTTGGATCAATTATATATAACCACACAAAATAAATCAATTTGGCTTGTAGGAGTTGGATTTGTGTAACCCTGCTACATTCCGAGATTTAAACAAGCCAATGGGAGCTCAGACACCTGACCGGTTAATACAGTTCAGGAAAAGATTTACAGACTGGGATGATCCCCAAGGTGAGTATTGTCAGTCTGCATTTTGGATGTTATCTACACCTTTATTGGTTAAACTTCATAAAAAGATTCACAGACTGGAATGATAGTGTGATTATGGCCTCTACTACTACTACATACCTGTAATAAGACTGGGGCTTGACAGGTGGCTCCTGATGCCCAAGGGGCAACACAAACAGAATTTTTACTAGAAATTCTATAATCTGTCTTATTGCATCATATTAAGTGTCCGTTGTTTATTTTGTCTGAGTTTGTTGTCATTGTCGTCAAGGGTGGTTTTCTATATTAATGAGAGACCACATCGTGACCACCCCTGTTGTACATTGAACTGTTGGACTCCCTTCGACACAAAAAAAAAAGAGAAAGCTAGGCCTTTCAAACCTAGGAGTTTGTGGATAGTTTTACAGAGATGGTGGGATGGTCTGAACAAGGTTTATACCCCATTTTCAGCAATGCAAAGTTGTATAAGTTAATTACCTTAATTTCGCTGTAAGACCCCAGACAAACAGACAAAATAAGGTGACTTTGAGCTATAATTTATGCAAATGTTAAGGTGGCTGAAACTTACTAATTGATTGATATTTTTGTGTGTTTTATTTTGTTAATTGAAAACCAGGTGAGACTCCTCCTTATCACTATGGAACCCACTACTCCTCTGCTATGATAGTTGCTTCATATCTGTTGAGGATGGAACCCTTCACTCAACATTTCCTCAAATTACAGGTAAACTTCTGAACTGGAAAACATTTTAAAATTTAGAAAAATATATTTAAATATTTCTTTAAAAATCCACTGAATTGATAGAATGGGTTTAAGTGATTAAATGTGCTGGTCAAAAATATATCTTCATTTAGAAATGGAAAAAATGTTGATCATTGTGCCTATAGACTTGTTTAGAATTATTATTGAAATGGATTAATAGCAAAAAATGGCGTAAAAATTACATAAATCTCACAGATTTCATTTCCAATCAAATAGACCTGTATGTCATTCAAATGGAGAAATAAACGATGTAAAAACTTGTTTCACTGCATTCATTTTGTAATGCTTGATTCTTATTCTCTTTATGCAGGGTGGTCATTTTGATTTGGCTGATAGGATGTTTCACAGCGTTAAAGAAAACTGGTTGTCTGCTTCCAAACACAATATGGCAGACGTGAAGGAATTAATTCCTGAATTCTTCTACCTCCCAGAATTCCTTGTAAATTCAAACAACTTTGATTTAGGTAGGCATTAAAGTGACATTAAATGTATCTTACCTGTACAATTCATTCTGTAAAATACTATATTTCTCTATTTACTGTCAATGATATTTTATATGAGGCTAAACTATGTTTTGCAGGCTGTAAACAAAGTGGAGTGCCTCTGGGAGATGTGGTCCTCCCTAACTGGGCAAAGGAAGACCCCAAAGAATTCATCAGGGCTCACAGAGAGGTTGGTCTTATCATTGTCTTTGAATTCCCTACCAGTCGTACCTGTCCATCTATACAGCAATCAGTTTCCACACTGTTATGTATAATCCTTGATTGAACGTAACAATTGTATACAACTTTATTATGACCAGTTACTGATCAAGTTTGAGCTTCACACAGTTTTGTTAAGTTCTGGCCATTTTTATTAAGAAATATATGAAAAGATATCAATTTATTGCTCCTTGTTTTTGCAACTCTCCCGCAGATTGAACTCAAAGTTTGAACACAACTTTCAAATGACAACTTTTAGATCAAGTTTGTATAGCAAAACATGAAAGATAATTGTATTAGTTCTCCGTATAAGTGGGGGTTATAGGGAACTTCAGATTGCAACTAATAAAGATAATGAGGATACAAAGTGAAAGTGTCATGCTTATAAAAATGGGTCTACCATTTTAATGGCTGGTTTCGCAAATATTTTACCTTTATTCCAGCTGCTCATTTTTTATTACTTTATGTGGCATTGGTATATTAAATGTCCCATTTCTTCCTTGGTGTTCTGCAGGCTTTAGAGTGTGACTATGTGAGTGCTCACCTCCATGAGTGGATTGATCTCATCTTTGGCTGTAAACAACAGGGCCAACCAGCTATTGATTCCGTCAATGTTTTCCACCATCTATTCTACGAGGGTAATGTTGATATCTACAGCATTGATGATCCTCTCAAGAAAAACGCTACCATCGGTTTTATCAACAACTTCGGACAAATCCCAAAGCAGGTTTGTATTAGGCCTGTTGTGTGTGCCTGCAGTTTTTTGTTATTTTTTTTATAACCTTTCTTGTCTAGTTTCCTCTTGTTCAAGCGGGTGGTTGGAGGGAGTTTCATGTTGCCCTGGTGCTCTCAGAGCTTAAGGGGAACAGGAAGCCGGTCTGTTTGTGGTGTCTGTATTGCATCCTGTTATTGTCCTGTATTTGTCCCGTCTTGTCTTTGTTTGTTGCCAGTGGTGTCAAGGGTGGCACGTCGTCATATAAGTGAAATACCATTGAGTACGACGTTAAACCCCAATCAAACAAACAATCCTCTTGTTAAAAAGTTTTGTAGAATAGAAAAATTGTTTTTGTCACAGAATTTTGTTAGAAATATGTATCAAACACTCTTTATGTTGAATTGCTGAATTTGTTTATGTTATATTATGTGTAACCACTGTCTGTCTACATCCAACATGGTGGCTGAATTATAATGTTTTGTTAAATTTTTTGGCTGAAATTCACACCACTACGCTTTATTTTTTGTCGAAGCAAAGATAGCATTGTTTATCAGATATTTGCCCTTAAACTTACTTGAAAAGCGTATTTTTATCTTGTAGTTGTTCCGAAAGGCCCATCCAGCCAAAAGGTTGAATAGTAGACTGTTGGATCCAATGTCCATGTCTGTGCCATCTACAATTGATAAACTTTTCTTTCACCATGTTGACAACCTTAAACCAACATTGCAACCCGTGAAAGGTAGGTCTGACTGAACATTGACCGTCTTTTGTCCTCCTTTTTAATTGTTCTGTGACTTTGTCAAAATACATATTTATGTTTTTTATTTCCTTGCTCCTTAAAATCTCAAAATCAAATAGTGTCAGCCGTTTTATGCACATTCTTCAGAGGACATCCCATTCTCAACAATTTTTTAAATTGACAGGATATCAATTCTTTGTGTAAATATCACACCTTGGTCTAGTCATTGTATCTGTATTAAGAAGGAAAGTTGTGATATAGAGAACCATGATGAGAATATGTTTGTGTTGTTTACAGAGTTAAAGAGTGCTGTAGGACAGATGATATCCACAGAACGATCAGTGTTAGCTGTAGAACAGAACAAAGTGCTCATTCCTCCAACCTACAATAAATACCTGGCCTGGGGATTCTCAGATCTGTCAATCCGTATTGGAAACTACGAATCAGATAAGGTTAATACTTTATCTCCACAAAGACTTGATAAAACCGAAGCATTCTTCTAAAAAAACTCTTGTTACTGTCTCAATTTTCTAATAAACATCTAGTTGCAAGATGTCACAGAAATTTAAAATCTTGTTTCTGTTTGGACTCGATGTTGTAATAAAATGAGCTGATCAGAAAGATATTGAAAGTGAAGTTTTTATGAAATGGCGAATACTGGAACACGAGGCATATAACCTCGGCAGAATATGTTGAAGCTCAAAAAAGATTGAAGTTCTGTATCTGTCTGTCATTAAATCAGTTAGCAGTGCAATTGCCAAAGTATAAATGAAAAAGGTCAGATAAACTTTTCATTTTAAATTCTGCTCTATTCTCCCTTTTTAAATGACAATAATAACATTGTTTTTAATCCTGTGTTTACAGGCTAGCTGTGTGTTTGAATGTCTGGACAATGGTGAGATTCTGTGTGCCGCCTCGCCTAATCCTAAACTGTTTGTCACAGGAGGCACCAGCTGTGTAAGTCAGGGATTCACTCCCATGTTGATAGCAAATAAGAAATGTCACTGTTTTGTTTTTATAATCTATAATTCTTTAGTGTTTTTTATTTTGAATTCTGTAATTGCTTATTTCATCTTTAAGAAGTTATAGTTCTAGGTCTTGTATTTTATTTGCTTGATTGGTCCATTTCTGAGATAAGGTTACTGTGGATATAATATTACATGAATGTTCAATTCACACTAAATGTTGGATAAATAATCAATCAATCAGGTTTAAATGACACTTTACTTGTTCCCATAGGTTGTGAGTGTATGGGAACACCAGCCCAAGGATAAGAAAGTACTTCTGAAGCAGCCTCTGTTTGGACACACTGAACCTGTCACATGTCTGGCTGTCTCACCTGCTTATAACGTCATTGTCAGTGGTTCACGAGACAGAACTTGTATAATCTGGGACATGAGTCGTCTCCTGTATGTTCGTCAACTGCGAGGTCACACTGCACCTGTGGCTGCAGTCTGTGTCAACGAGCTTACTGTGAGTAAATATTTAAATATAAGTATGTAGCTGCATGAGTTTAAAGTTAACACTTCCGTTCCTATCTTTACTGTTGTAACCTAAGCCAGGGCTTAATTTTATGTCACACAGAAAGTTTATTGTAAGGTGACATTGTACAAGAATGGTTTATGATAAATAGGGTTTTCAACAACTGATACCAGGCCCATAAATGTATACAATATTAAGGACTGAAAGTCCTGTTATGCGAAATAAATTTATTAGACTCCTCAGAGATAAATGATTTTTTTTTGATGATGCATGATAAAGAGATTTTTCCTCACCTGAAATTTTAATGTTTGGAATATCATGATACTGACAATGTACTGTATTAAAACAACAGACAGAGGAGACAACATAAGTTATCAACGTCTTCATGGACTAACTTGTGTAGAATAAATGTTTGTTACCTTTGAGAGACTATAGAATATGTGATGTTAATTTTACATATAACTTGGGTAAAAAAAATGTGTTGTTGTGGTTTATTAAAACAGGGCGATATAGCTACCTGTGCTGGAACATATCTTCACGTATGGGATATCAATGGAGCAGAGATAGCTGTAGTTAACACTGCTACTTCTAGAAGTCAACAAATTCTCTGTGTAGCCATGTCACAGGTAAGACAATACTCATTCTAGTTTGGCACTAATGTCATGCATCAGATTTTAGCCTGTGCAAATTTATATTGTTAACTTTGACCTTGCTTGGTAAATCTATAATTTGGAATAATTCAAGATGATATGATGATTACTGTCTTTAAATTTGAGGTTAGTTTATACATATATTACCTTAATACTATCATTCCCATTAAATGAACTAATCCAGTTTTCTGTATATGACCAGATGATGGAGTGGGACATTCGTAATGTTATCCTGACAGGAAGTAGTGATGGAGTTGTCCGAGTAAGTTAACACTCAGCTTTATACAATTCTCTGACTAAATGAAATACAGCTTAATGTGGCATTTGACAGTTGTCAGACAGTCCAGTTATGCTGGCATCATTTCTTGCCAGCATTTCTATGGAACATAAATTGATGCAGCGTATCTTTGGCTGATAACTGAATGTTAAGTGCAGGTGATGAATTTATCAATGATTTGCTATGTAAGGAATAAAACATGAGCGGTCAACTTTACTAAAGGATATTGACGGATACCTGTCAACTGGCTATCTGTAGTATTGTTGTTTCAATGGTTAACATTAGTCTGACTAAGGGCAGTATGTAGTTTTGGTGTTTCAATGGTTAACATTAGTCTGACTAAGGGCAGTATGTAGTGTTGCTGTTTCAATGGTTAACATTAGTCTGACTAAGGGCAGTATGTAGTTTTGTTGTTTCAATTGTTAACATTAGTCTGACTAAGGGCAGTATGTAGTTTTGTTGTTTCAATGGTTAACATTAGTCTGACTAAGGGCAGTATGTAGTATTGTTGTTTCAATGGCTAACATTAGTCTGACTAAGGGCAGTATGTAGTGTTGTTGTTACAAGGGCTAACATTAGTCTGGCTAAGGGCAGTATGTAGTGTTGTTGTTTCAAGGGCTAACATTAGTCTGGCTAAGGACAGTATGTAGTATTGTTGTTTCAATGGCTAACATTGCTCCGACTAAGGGCAGTATGTAGTATTGTTGTTTTAATGGCTAACATTGCTCTGGTTAAGGGCAGTATGTAGTATTGTTGTTTCAAGGGCTAACATCAGTCTGGCTAAGGGCAGTATGTAGTATTGCTGTTGTAATGGCAAACATTAGTCTGACTAAGGGCAGTATGTAGTACTGTTTCAATGGCTAACATTACTACGGCTAAGAGCAGTATGCTGTATTGTTTCTATGGCTAACATTACTCCGGCTAAGGGCAGTATGTTGTATTGTTTCTATGGCTAACATTACTCCGGCTAAGAGCAGTATGCTGTATTGTTTCTATGGTTAACATTACTCCGGCTAAGGGCAGTATGTTGTATTGTTTCTATGGCTAACATTACTCTGGTTAAGGGCCGTATGTTGTATTGTGTCAATGGCTAACATTCATACTGTCCTTAATTAGGATTTTATGTATGGCTGTAAACAGCAAGCAATCAATCAATCAATGGATATCATTCAGAGAACAGGTAATGTGAGGCCATAAAACCTGGAATAACTGGGTGTAAATCTGAGCAGAGAACAGGTTATGTGAGGCCGTAAAACCTGGAATAACTGGGTGTAAGTCTGAGCAGAGAACAGGTTATGTGAGGCCGTAAAACATGGAATAACTGGGTGTAAGTCTGAGCAGAGAACAGTTTATGTGAGGCCGTAAAACTTCTAAATTTAAAGAATAATTCCGTTTGTTTGGGGTTTTATGCCACACTCCAGGTCATTTAACATATGATGGTGTGCCATCTCATTTTTATGTCAAGTAATGGATAACATTCTTTGTCATTTGACAGATGTGGAGTGTAGAGTATGTTCAGGTACCAGATGAGGTGTCAAAGAAGGGGAAGAGGAAGTGTGATCAAGTAGACAGCATACCTGTTGAGGTGGAGACGGTTCAGACACAACCCATTGACATTCCTAAGATGACCAGACGTTTGTCATGTGATAGCTATGACAGCCCTGGTAGATCAGCATTTGAAAGGCTCAAGGATTTTAAAGATCCAGACTTACTTGCAGCCAAGCGATCAGATATCCTCGGCTCTTCTGCAGAAAGTGACAGTCATTTGAGGAATGGGAAAGAAAAGTTTAGTGTTCATGATAACTGGGATATAATTGATCGTTTAGACAGCAACATTAGTACGACCAGTAGTACGAGTGATCTTTACAGGTGTGATGACGGGGCAAGTACTGACAGCGAGATACCTGGACGAACACCTGACACTTACAGTCAGAAGTCAGCTGATATCTCCATCGATGCAGGTGTGGATGCCCTCATGGAGTTGGAGGACAGTGAGACAGTTATCACTAACTCATTTCCTGACACCGGGACGTTGACTAGAGATTCCAGTAATAGACAATCAGCTGTTAAAGATGTAACAGATGCTAATGCCACAGGTGATACGAATAACACAGAGAGCAAAGAGTCTCCCTCTGCGGAGTATGTCATGATAACAGATAGTGATCTAAAAACTGCTTCTGCAGATGATTTGCTGAAGAAATATAAGAGAAAGATGACGTCAGGACTAAGAGAAGGTAGGTAACGAACTTAACAGAAAGTGAAATATCTTTATTAATAGTTTATGTAACAATTATTTATTCTAATAACTGGAACAAATCAGCAACATATTTCTTCTGCTTTATGACTAGAATTTTCAGAATTGGTAATTAAATAATTTGGGGGATATAGGGCTTAATTCAATATTACAAGAAGGCTGAAAGGGGAAGGTGTTCTGGTCAAGATAACCATTGATAGCAGTTAACTAATACACATTTCTTAAAATCTGGGTATAAAGCATTTCAATTGTTACCCTGTGGTTCTTTTGATGTTGAGATAGCTGAATTACAATACCTCAGACCTACACATGATGATGTTATTTTGATTCCTAATCTTCTCCCTTTTGTCAGGTTTTAAGTGGCAGAGACAGTTAATGTTCCGCAGTAAACTGACCATGCACACTGCCTTTGAGAGGAAGGATAACAAAGATCCAGCGGCTGTCACAGCTATAGCCATCTCCAAGTATGCAAATAGTTAACATCTTCAGTTTATTTTAACGAAACTTAAAATGTGATCTGCCTTCACTACATGAAATAAAAAATTTGATTTGGGATCGAGTATTTACCTCGTCACCAAAAGCAGATCATGGTTCAATAAAAGGAGTGACCCAGTAAAATTGCCCATTACCATTGTCAAGGTTTCTGTTCAAGGTCATATACAGGTCACCTGACTGTACCATTGACACATGTATCTCGAATGCATTAAGGGGCCTCTGTGCTCGCTTGCATATAGAGAGTGGATGCTTCTGGCCTGTCCGAGGTCTCTGGTTCTCGTTTTGGGAGCATAAATGGGTTGGTATGCCAGCAACAAGCAGAAGGTTGTGGGTTTCCTTGGTTAAACCCAATTTTCTCCCACAATAATGCTGGCCAATGATATTTATTCATGATTAAATACTTTTATCCATCCAATGGATGGATGAAGGAAGGAATGAACAAACATGTCTATTTTATTCACTCAGAAAAATTAGGATAATAATAACAACCATTTCGTTTAACGGAATTTGGTGAAATGCAATACCATCCATCGTCTTAATAAGAGGAAGCTACATACCAAGTTTG
>JAQQZZ010115112.1:0-15041 GCA_030265115.1 Mopalia vespertina | reverse complement strand
GAGGGTGGTTTCCTTCATCCATTGGGCTGGCACGTCGTCATATAAGTGAAATACCCTTGAGTACGACGTAAAACACCGATCAAACAAACAAACAGATATACGAGAGATTCCCACAAGGTGACTTCTGCAATTGCATGGTGGTTTTTACAAGATTTCTCCTGGTTTTTAACCATGGACAATCTCGTCATAAGAGTGAAATACCTTGAGTATGACGTTAAACCCTAATCAAACAAACAATCCTATAATTATGCCACATGTCAATCTTTCCTTTTGGATCTTATAATATAAATAACTAGAGTTAACAATTTTCCATTAAATTTATAATAGTGATTTTGATTAAATATTTTTGATTATTATGGTATTGATAAATGTAATTAGGGTGATATAAACAGGTAAAATGTATTAATGCAGTGTTAATTATACATGTCTGACTGGAGAAAACATGGGGACTGGAACAAAATGACACGACCTTGTGTAATATAATAACCCAAATTAAATTCTTATATTCCAGACTTTGTTACAGAGCAATATTTTGAGTAATTTAGCAAGTACGCAGAGCTCTGTATTGTGTTGGCATAATCGATACAACGCTATGTTCATTTGATTCTCTGTATTTATCGCCATGTATATTTGAGGATGATGGCAGTGTTGCTATAAGTGTTGTGTTGGAGAATATTGATCATTTCTCCATTGTAGACATCAAGCCGCACTCAGAAAACTGGGACCTTGGACAGTGCTTTAAATAGCTTATCTTCCTAACCATACATGTTATAATAACAGGATTCAAGCCAGCTCAAGCTAAGGGAATTTTTTTTTACACATTTTAGTGTAAATTAAATGCTTTATCAAATTTATTTAGACCTATGTAGCCAGAAATCTTTTATTCATGTAAGCAATAAAGGTGTCTGATTGTATAGTCTTAAATCAGTGCTCAGTTTTGAAAAATGGGGTTCAAAGTTTGTGGATAACTTCTCTTATCATGTTCGAACCAATTTAGTAGCTGACTTGGTATCTCATGTATGGCTGACGTTCCATGCCATATCATTTCTTTATCTTAAGCATTGACTACTTTTCAATAAATATTAACAATAATCGCCACCAAAACAGTAAGTCTCCTAATTAATTGACAATAATTGGTATTTGAGTGAGTCACAGGATGTGGCTCCGGAAATCGTGGTGGTTGATTTTAACCAGGTTCCCTCTCGGTTTTCCACCATAATTAGGCCAGGAACAGTGCAAAGTGGACAATTTGTCATCATGTAAGTGAAATACCCTTGAGTGTAAAGTTAAACCCCCAACAAAACAAACAAACAAACCTAGTTAATTCACAAAAAATTATGGTGAAATGATTTTGGGGAATACTACTTATTAATTCAATTTTTGAGAAAGAGAAGTGATGTGGCATGAAGAGTTTACCATACATGCGTTGCCAAGTCAATTATCAAATCAGCTCTAATGCAATTATGAAAGTAATCCATAAACTCTGAACACCTTTTTTATAACTGCTGATTACAGACTATCTATCCAGACTCACTTTATTTGTATGTTTTCTTCCCCTTTAAGGCTTCATGCCTTCTCCAGATGGAACCATCCTATGTGTCCTATCTTATGGTTGTCTATAGTTTAACAATGTCTTGCAATTTTTTGTTGCCCACGTTAGGTTTTCACTTCTGTCCATCTTTCGTTCGGTCACATAAGTAGAATCACCTCAAGTATAGAGCAAAGTCCATAAATTATATTATAAGTATATTATTACCATACATCCATACTACTTGACCTACATATTCATGCTTTTCATGTAACTGTACACAACCTAGTAAATGATGTGCTTTCTACTTCAGTGACTAACAAATCAATAGAATTTCAACTTTTAGAAATAGCTTATCCTTGTATGTTATGACTATTCATTTTGACACAGCTACAATTTTACGAGTAGTTTCTGCCATCAATAATTTGTGCTGGTAATTATCGTTGTGCGTGTACTTTTAAAATTGAGGTAAATAGATGATTGTGTACTGTTTCAAAAAGTTCACACAATCGATCTACTGTCTCTCATGTCTATGGAATTGCTGATGTTATAAGATTGATAAATGGAACTGTTGACTGTCAGAAGCAGATGGGTGTTAGGATATCCTGTTGCTTTTTTCCATGTTAGCAACAGTAAAGGATTATGTTTAAGCTGGCAGTTAGGGGGAGCTTGTGTTGCCATGGAAGCCAATCTGTTGTGGCATCTAGCACCATTAATTTGTAGACTTTGACTTACAACACTTATGTCATTTACTTTTCTCAGATCTTGTCATTCTTTGTTGCCAATGGGTGTATTCAGTTAGGCTGGCTTAGCATCTTACTAGTGAAGTATCCTTACAACTATAACACAAATCAATCTATGTTTTAATCATCAAAGTTTATTGGCCTTAGGCAGTAGTTAAGTGGTTAATGTGTCGAACTACTGATCCTCCTCTGATGTACATGTACCACTCATAGAATAGATTCCACTTCACGTATCTGAGGAGTCCCACAACACGACTCTTGGTAATCGCGAGGGGATACCAGATTTCTTCTCGGTTTTCCATCATATATAAAGAAGGCAGATTGAGAAGTGGATAATCTGTCATCATAAGTGAAATATCCCTGAGTATGACATTAAACCCCAAACAATCAAGTTGTGAATGTCCCTATATATGTATGAGGCTTATCTATGGATGCAATCACTTGTCACATGTGCTTATACTCGAGTGCTTACAGTACAAGCTGGAATGTCTTGGGTATTAGTTGTTAATCAATGAACCCCCTACTGGCATCCAATCTATAAATGCTCAATTTGTCCCTATTGATTTACAATGTCTGGGTTTAAACATGATATGAACGTGTTAGTTGAGGGATCCAAAGCTGAACTGGATTCTGTTTCCTCTCATTTTGTTTTTATTCTAGACAAGCACAATTGGTTATCTTTTCTTATTAAATGACTTTGCATTGATAACTTAAGAATAAGTATAATGCAGTGTTTGTCTAGATATCTCCGGATTTAGAAATTCAACTTCAGAGAATTTGCCAAATACCAATAGATTCTTCAAGGATGAAGAAATGTAATACGAAATCTTGTTTTATGCTTCTCAGAAATGTAATTTTGTAGCTTTTATTTAAAGCACAGCACACTGCTCATGTGCTTTGGTGCACACATTATATTTTACACACACTTACATGTACAGTACATTTCTGGTCAAAATTAAGATGGTAATATTTCCACTGATTTAATCTTGACCTTTGACCTGTCACTTTCATAATCTAGTTTGTCGCTGTCACTGAAGGGATGCTTTATTTGTTCACCACATACAAATAATAAGAAAGTTTAATGTGGATAAATAATGACAAAGGAGAAAAAATCTAAATTTCTTGAGAAAAAGTTTATTAAATCGTGTTTCTTATTACATGTATTTCAGATATGTTGCTGTGATTTTTGGTTTTTCTTTTCACTTAACTACATTTTCAGAAGGAATCCACAAATCAATCATATTGTTATAATGTTGCATACATGTATAGCAAAGCTGGTTCAGTCATATCTGTGTCCATGTTGGCCAGCTATTGAAGGGTTTGTCTGAAATGTGTTAATCGTTTGTACTGAGTAGAAAATCTGAGGTGTTGGAGATCAATACTGTCAACATTATAGAGACGCTGAGATTACAGGCTTCCTCAGACTGGACATGTTTTGTTACTTTCAGTGTTGGACTATCTAACTGTTCTATCCAAGGCGAAGTTCTAAAAGCAGACTTGCTCTTATATTATGGAAGCCTTATTAAACAATTCATCTAAACTTTTTAATGATTTTACTCCGCCTTCTAATTGCAAAAAAGTTAGGTTTGTACTGTAAGTTTCAAAGAATTTACTTGAGTTAAGAACATGTAAGCTGTATTAAGTATGGTAATTTTCTGGAATAGAACAAAAACAGATATTATGCTAGTTTCCATAAAGTGCTATAAATAGTTTTACTTTATGCCTACAATTTTACCTACTGTACGCTAAAGAGGTTGATGTTTTTAAATGCTAGTGTATCATGGTGCTAATCTAAATGACTATGCAAAGCTTGATTGAACACATTTTAATTTAAATCTTCTTCGGATATCTTTTGTTTAACCCAATTCATTACAGAATTTAAATTGACACAATTTATGTGTCTTTCATTATAAATTGATTTTTATCGCTACAGTTGGAATATAAATGGAAAACGCGAATAAACTACAGTATTTGCACAAACTTGTCTTCCTCTCACATCAGTGGGTAATGAATTTATTCTTTCTATTCAGCAAATACATTAACATCTTTTTATGAGTTGAAAACTATCATCATTGTCTGTTCAGATTTAACTGGCAGTTAACAGATACCTGTAAGCCAGGTGTTTCTAGACTGACTTTACCAGGCATAATGAGCCTGTACATGTTCTGTACACTTCTAGTATATGGGTTCATGAATATACATGAGTTCCTTTGTGTGGATCCGAGACTGGATGTTTTAAAGTTGGGTTTTTATTTTGCTATTCATGATAACAACTAAATATCAAAATTCATAAAGCATAAAGCAGTTTTGTAGTATTATTCCACCATGACGTTATTTTTTTAAGAGATATTCAAATATTATAATAATAAAGTCTTTTCCGGTTTATGGAAATTACATGTATTTACTGTACGCTGTGGAAACTAGCTGTATTAAAATTTCTGAGTGATTTATGTGTTCTTTTATGCAAGCATAATCATAGTTACATGTATTCATGTATTTGGGTGACTTCTTACTTTCTTAAAGCTAACTCATTTTAGTTTTATAATCTTTATGCACACAAAATAGCATTAAAATTGTTTGCTTCTTTTTATAAGATTTACTTTATATAATCCAGCTGTACAGCCACAGTAAAGGGCAGTGGTTGTAGATTTGAAGCCAGGCATGACCGACTTTGTCCTAGTTTTTCTATCAGCAAGCCAGGATAGAGGGGTTTTCATAGCTGACTCTCCCTCAAACACAAGCACTGTTTAGGCAGGATTTTGAACCAGCTTGAACTGCCCGTCCCTCCTTATACACAAAACCCAAAGCTGGTTAAATGTGTAGACAGGACCTCGTGCTGTTTTCCTAGTTGAATTTCTCTCCATGCTTGCTCAACATGCTTATAGGAATCTATATCTCTATTTGGCAGCCATATGTTTGTATATTTTCTAGGAATAGCTGACAGAGAACAACCAACAAACAACACACACATGTTAAATGGCTAAATATCTGACTTCAGGGCCATGTCTAGTCATCCCAAACTGATATAAAGACATAGAGGTGTCCTTTGTCCTTTGATTTCAGTTCTCCCACTTTATACAAATCTAATATTAATGGCAACATTTTTTATTTTCTTTCATAGTGACTTTATATTATATTCAGTTTTATACAAAGCCATAGACGTATCTTTTATGTTCGAAGAATGTTCCGCCTCTTTGAGAAACCCAACCATAAAAGAAAAACAAGCTGTATATAATGACAATGAGGGGGAATTGAAATTGAATTTGTTAGTGTGCAGCTGCTGCAACAACTAACTATTCACTTCCTTTGTATTTCCAGTTCATGTCAACAAATAGTGTAGAAATTTACAATAAGTGACATAAAACACTTACGAATCCTTCACTTATTCTGAGAAACTACATGTATATAGTAGTCCTGCTAAAAAATGGTTTTCACTGAACACAGAGAGATACCTACAAAGGAAAATTACTTGTTTTATGACTATCATTGAGTCGTCCTGTGGAAACAAACAAACAAACAATCTCTCTTTTTTATATTTCACATATGAAAGGAAAATAAATCTGTATTAAGCAAATAGCATTTGTTGAACATGTATGTCTCACATATACAGATTCCCCTCTCCACCTTTTCGCTTCTGTAATTATTAGAGTATGGTTGGTCTAAAGGGAGAAAATTAAGCTAACTAGAAAAATATATTTGAAGAATAAAGATGATAGTGTTAATGGGTCCTTTGTGGTTGCGTGGAGTTCTCTTCATTCAAACAAGTAGGAATTCAGGTGTGTAAGACAGAAAGGCAATGTTTAGATAACGATATTACATTGACAGTTTTGTAACAATTTGACAAGGTACATAACTGTATTGCTAACTAATGTGACAATACATGAAAAGCATTCGTCATGGTTCATGCTATTGCAGAACCAGTTTAGAAATAATGCTACTGTGCGAGACAATAGACTTCAAGTGTATCTACTGATGACCCTGTCCGGCAGTTCGAGGGTGCTTCTGTGTGCCCTGGCCCTCTGGGATAACAGGGGCAACATGAATTGGATCTGGTTTTGATGTCTTTGTATTGTGGCTTTTTATGCTTTTTTTGTTGCCACTGATGTCAGGGGTTGTTTTCTTTACCTGTTAGGCTGTAACACCATCATGAGTGAAATAAGCTCAAGTACAGCCTAAAACACCAGTCCAGCCATTCTGTAACCTACTTTGAGGTGTTAAAATTGGTATTGCTTACTAGTTGCTGCAATATATACATGTATGAGTTTATCATACATAAATAATGTCCAGCATTCTTTGGCAGAACAGCTCTTCTTACCACTGCTCTTTACAATTGATTTGATATCACAAACTTAATCTGTCGGAGCATAGCAAATTAATGACTCAAAGTCACAAACTGTTCAAGAATCAATGTACATTACAATTATTTTATATTGCATTCACCCAGATCTTCAGTTTGTCTATGTATGTTAAAATCAAAATGTGAGCCGCACAAATAACATAATGTGAAATAAGAGACTAGTATTTACGAGCATCTAACTTCCATCAAATTATATCTCTCCAAACTTGTGAAGATACCTGTGTTGCTATCAAAGCTAACACGAAAGAGATCTGTTGTCGATTATTTTGCGTCTTGTGTTATTTCCTGACTTGTCATTGTGTGTTTAGTTGAGGGTCATTTCCAATTACTTATTGCGCTAACAGGTTGTCATGGGTGAAATTATTTTATGTACAACAAAAAAATCCCAATCAATCTAAAAAACAATCCTCTACCTATTGTGCTTGCATGCTTCCATATGAATGAAACTACATAGGTTGCTGGCTTGAATATTTCTTGCGATTGGTCATGTACATTGTGCTATTATTATCAATGATTTAAAGGTTCTATTCTGTAAAGAAGTGTAATATTTTGCTAGAAGAAAAATAATCAATTATTTGCAGAATTTGAAGGGGGGTAATATCTGTTTTTAAAAAAACCAACTATAATTTGTTGAAAACAAACAGAACTTCTTTTTGTGCCCGTTTTCTGTTTTTTAGCAATGTGTTAAAACACTTCCCTTTGTCGTGGTTTTTAGCCAGTAATTGTTAGTAAAAAATAATGCTGAATTGCGTAATGTAATTCAAGCATGTATAATCAGGGTTGAAATTTTGCGACATCATTGAGCTCGGACAGCCACAAACTATTTGACTGATTCGCACATTTGAAATTGCACGAAATATAAAGGACCACTGGTCACAGTCCTGCAGACCAATGCTAATTTTGAAACCTATTATTCTTACCAGTATATTTTTTTAAAAAGCAGAATTATATATTAACTTGTGTGTAATTCTTGTTATTACAGACTGTCTGGGATTGCCCTCAGATGACAGCATGGCTACACACGGCTCAGTGTCCACAGCAGTTACCATGTGCCTGTGATGTGTGAGTCAGCGACATGCATGAACACAAGCTACCAGAGTTCAACCCACTAGATCTGTTGGCCACAGCTGCTAGTTTACAGTGTCCGGGAAGGGAAACAAATACTGACAACAGACCGGTTTCTCCGCCACCTCCCTCTGTGGATTACACTAGTGAGGACAACTCGGCGATGAGAAAAGAACGTTGTTCAAGGAGAGCACGCTCTACATCTAGCTTAAATAATAGTGTTGACAACTCCAAGCTCAAAAACAAGAAACTTGAGAATGATTTGAAAATCTACAAAGTTGTGGTGAAAAACGAACTCAGTAAAATGCTTGAAGAACACAACTATGGTCATCCAAAGCGAAACTTTAGATACATTCTGCATGACGAGCCTTTCAGCTCTGAAGATAAAGAGACCGACCTTAAATTAATGGACTCTAACTGTAATGAGTGCAGGGATAATGTTGAAGGCTCTCCGCAGGAAGAGGCCTCAGTTACGCCGGATACCTCGTGTGATGATAATTGTAATAGATTATCACCTGAGGAGTTGTCTCAATCACAAGACACCGCTAACAATGAACTAAACACGTTAGAAAATGTTACGGCTTCTGATAATGCCAGTGCAGAAATATGTGTGGATTATACAAACATAAATTCTTCATCATCGACTGATGTAAGTGACAATGACATTTCAGGATCAGCACCGTCAGACATCTCCGAACCGGTGTCTGAATCTTCAGGTTCTATTTTAGTATCTCACACATGTGAGGAACAAAAGAGAGAGGAACATCAGCCAATGGAAACATTGAGTGAAATTTGTCCAGTGGATCGCATTGAAAGCTGTGATGAACAGACATTAGTGGATGTTGAAACTGTTTCCGCCGACAGTAACACCACAGACAATATTTTTGCTGAGAAAGTTGTGAATACCGAACAGCCAGATTCCTCAAACACTTTGGATGGATTTATAGTGTCAGATCCGTGTCACAGTTGTAATCCTGTCAGCACTGACACTGAAAAGTTTTCTGAGCTAAAAGAGTTAAAGACTGTTGTCACATCGCCAGAGAAATCTGTTACGCCTGTATCAGAGCGTACAGTACCAGCTCAAGTTGTGACGGGAAACATTAAAAAACAAACAATAATCCGGTCATTGTTGACTGGTGAGACAATTGTGGTGGTTCAAAAGTCACAAAATGGCTCCAAAGAATTAGGAAAAATTCCTTTATTGGTGGATTCAACACTGGCACAAAGAGGAAAAGGCAGTGAAAGATTATTACCTGATGTTCAAAAAGATAAACCAGAGACTCTTTTAGCTCACTTGACCTCCCCTGTACATAGTAGATTAGTTCAAGACAATAATGTTGAAACACTCCAGACCTCTGAAAAGACCAATGAACAATTATGTGACAAAACTTTGACTGAAACATCAGATATTGAAATAGCTCGCCAGCAAAATCGGATTAATAGTGAAATTTTGGCAGGTAAATATACCGCTAATCTTGGAGTAGGCACCATGGTTGTCTCCCCTGACAAACAACTGCCATCCCCTGTGTCACTGGCTACTGTTGCTGTCAATCCAAATAATGTGGATAAGTTAGGATCACAAACCTCTGCTGTACATAGTTCACTCTTGTCAAAACTTTCAAATGGTATCAGTCAGAGGAAATCTCAAGCTGCCGTTCCAGTTTTAGTGCCCCACTCAAGTTTAGAACGATTTAACATAGGACAGTTTGCCTCTGTGAGCAGCAGTAAAATTGGTCTGGTAAAAGTGAACAAGAACCTTCCCAGGTCTCCTGCTAGTGCTGCGGACAATGGTAAGAAAGGACCTGGTCAAATAAAGTCCTTCGACAACGCAGCATATCAGCAAGTTATAAAAAAGTTCCCAAACCTTGTAAAAGCTTACAGGGATGACGATTTATTAAAAATGGCTGTGTCCCCAGATGATGTTTTGCAGTGTGTAGCAACAGCAAAGTCAAGGGCACCAACAGACAGCCATATTGTTCATGATCATGATTACTGTTCGAAGAGTCCACCTGGTGGTTCTTTACCTCCTACGCTTTTGACGGATGTACGTGATGTTGACCGTGAGCCGAAACTGGGGAGACCACCAAAGAATGGGGAACGACGTAAGAAGTATGTCAGAAAAAGTGCAGATAGTGTTGGAAGTCGATCATCCAGCCCTTCATTGGATTTTGTATCAACTGAGGGTAAACCACATCCAGCACTAAAACTGGACATGGAAATGAAATCGGCAGCAGGGAAACGGCGTTCTAGCCGCCAGAAGTCTGGTAGAGATTCCTCTCCAGGAGATGGAATTGAAAGTCCAGAAATTGATGGTCAAGGAGATGGGGCCAAGATAAAGATTACTGGAGCATTTCAAGATGACTTTGTTTACTTTATAAACAAAACATCGCGTAATCGCCGACGTGCAAGTGAACAACCAACTGTTCCAATTGCTCCAGTTATTCAGGCATCCGATATATATATACCTCACTTGTCGGATGCTGATATTGCAGCATTGAAATCAAAGACTCTGGCAAATAGTGGGGTGTCTAATACTTATACGGGTGAAGCTAATATGAATGACGAGGATTCCAAAGTGATTAATACAATCTTAAGCATGGAGAATTCTCTTCATTTTCCACTGAATGGATTTGACCTTACTCCGGAACAGATGGACATTTTATACAGTGCAATTGACGAAGCTAACACTGATCCATCCGTGGGAAAGTCTGAACCAGATTCTCCTGGGGAACTACACACACCAACTTCAGCAGGGGATGTTGGTGAAGCTTCAGTAAAAGCCACATCCGAATCTAGCTCACCATTGTTGGAAAATGTGGACAATATCCAAATGTCGAATGTGGACTTGATCTTAAACAATGCTCAGAGCATGAAGACATACTTGCCAACGCTTGATGTGTCTGAAGTTCAAGACAGCATTTCTGCTATCTCTACATCCTCTGTGGCTACCGGGTCGGATCCTGCATCTATCAGTAGTGATGTACCTACTTCACAGGTCAGCCAGATTGAGAGGAAGCCCTCACCTGATAATGACATAACCATGCCTGCTTTTGAAAAATCTCTGGACTTTCTGGGAGTAGGTGACATGAAAACTGACTTATTCTCAGAAAGGGCCCTGTTGGAAGTTAATGCTGCCCCAGCCCCGACTCCAAGTAGTGAAGCTAATGCCCCATGGATAGTCACTGTGTCCATGTTCTGGAATGATCTCCCGGCTATCATGCTGGATAATCTTCCATATGTACGATTAGTGGATATATACAAACAAATCTTGCCTGCTAAAGACACCGGTATCTTAAAGAAACGCTGCCAGCTTTTAGGAATTGAAGTGAGAAACTGTTCCGAGATGCAGCGCTATTTTCTGGTGAAGTATGGTCGGGGTTATAACTCTAAGAGCACTCTGGTTGTATCAAAAGACGATGCCATGAGTCTTATCGCTTTTTATGTGGAGCCTCAGAGTCGGCCAGTTGTAGGTAAAGCAACAATGGACAAAATACCAGGCTCCCCTTTGGCTGCCTCGAAAAGGCAAAAGCCCAGTGCTGTATCTGAAAGCAGTTGTGATTCTACAAACTCAGGGAATGTGTCACCAAGTGTGGTCTCCAACTCTTCATTGCCGTCTACTAACCAACCTACTCTCAGTAACAAAAGAGATAAACCAAGAAGGTTAGTTTATGTAATGGTTCAAAAAGAACAAATTGGACAATCAAAAAACTTATCTCATGGCCCTCTGTCTTAGGGTAGTTGGCTGAATACAAGAATATAATTAAGCAACCTCGCATTTTATAATTGTGCCAGTGTGTCTATTGTTGAAGTAGATCACCATGATATGAATGAAACACCAATCCTTAGACTATGTGTAACAGGGGTTGATAGAAGTCATTTTCTTCAGTACCTTTAACGAAAAATAGAATTTCAGATTTTCCAAAATTGAATAAAATTATTAATTGACAGCCCTTGATGTTATGAAAACCCTTATATTTTAAATAAAAGCTGTGATCAAAATTGAATTTCCATAAAATCTTGTCACAATTGGAATGGGAAATATTGAATATCTTCAGCTGAATCTTAGTGTATTCAAGGGGCATAAAATGACTTTTATCGATTCCTGGGTAATATGTTGTTCATGATGTTTTGAGTCAACAAGAGAGAAATATTTTACAATTCTTCTGTTATAATAATCTCCGTGTATAGAGATGTCTAAAACTGATGCGAAAAGTTACGTGCAAACGTACAGGCCAATTTAAAATGGTGATCGCGAAGGCATTTGCTGGACCAAGGACTTTAATTTCGTCTCTTCAATAGTTCATAGGTTACTAAACAGAGATTTATGTTTAATATGGAAACAAATCATGTTTAACAATGCCATCATCACTTGAACAAATTATAAGAAAAGAAAGATATCTAGATATTAATGACTAGGGAAATATATAGGACAACAAATTCACATTTCACTTTATTCTCAAAACTATCAAGCCAGTGTGTCTATGGGGTTATTCAGCAATAGCATGGACCTCTGATAGAACGCTTTGGTTAGCATAGACTGTTGTCAGTAAATCCAACACCAGTCTGATTTGTGGATAACTGGTTTAGATCTGTCCGTGAACAGATTTTATCCTATGAAAACAAAACTACATGACCTTAATGAGCGTTAGCCCAAAAAAGTAAGGCCTGTAATTAGTACAGTCTGTCTGTTCTAAGGATGTCGTGGGCAGTTCCTTGGTGCTGTGGGAGCTAAGGGGCAACAGAAAGCCCATTTGTTTTGTTATGTTTTTGTGTTGCCAGTGGCGTCCAGGGTTGTTCCATTCACCCACTGGAAATAAGAATTAGGTTTATGTTTGAGAAATCGTTAACATTCAGTTACTAATTACAGCTATTTTTTTCTCTGAATCGTGAGTCTGGCAAACTCTGGGTCAGCCACAAAAACTTTTAAATCACTTCTAGCTACAACGTAGTCAAACTTTTTTTAAAAAAGAAGAAATATGGTGAGCCCTGGTTGCTGATGAGGGAGTGAGAAATTGTGCACATAAAATGCTAATACAATTCATCTTCCTTGTGTTACAGTGCAAATCCAAGAAGCCCAGCTAAACGACGACCAGTTATAACTGATGGCGAGTCCGTTTCAAAACGACTCAGGCATAAGAAGATCAATTTCCGAAATATGGTACAGGGTATAAAAAGAGAAGATGAGGTAAAGGAGGGTGAATCTCCGATACCATCTACCTCTCCTACTGCTGTGGACACTGCTGTCATACCAGAAGGCTCCGGTGTCGAGGTTGAAGTTAATAAAGAGTTCATTAATCCGATTACTGAGCCACAGACAGCAGAGAGTGTTTTAGTTCCCGCTCAGCAAGTTAAGCCAAGATCAGCGTATTCCAGAGGAAACTCAAAAGTATGTCGCCCACATTCTTATGGATTACAACGGGCATTGCGCAGTTTTAATGTTCTGGGAAGACAATTCCGAAGAGTGAAGGGAACTTTCCACAATGGATCTCTGCATAACGTGCTAAAGAAACGCCAGCTCAATGTGGCCGTTCAGAAATCTGCAGCAAATATTGACTTAAAAAATAAACTTGAAAGTGAAACCGTTGAATCTGTGAAGCAGATGGCTGTTTCAGAGTTACAAGGAGAAATGCCTCTTATTGAAAGTTCTGACTCTCCGACTACAGCACGTAGAGCATCGCCTCGCAGACCAGGTGTAGCTCCTATTGTAGCTAGTGACAGAGTTAGAAGCAGTGGGCGCAAGAGAAAACTCAAACAACTTTACCCTATTGAGAATTACTCTTTCAGTAAGAAGCCGCGTAAAGGGGTCCATATTGATTTGCCCTCTTTAACAGCTGGACCATCCTCTCGCCCTCGAACGGCAGCAGCCCCTGTGAGGACAAGTCCAAGAAAAAAACGAGCAGAGACCTCTTTATCGTTGGACTGTGATGATAGCATGGTTTTATCACCACGGTCAACGTCTGAAGATGAAGAAAATCGACCAAAAAATGTTATAACTTTAGCCAATGGCCCAGAATTTGAAACTTTCACAGCATTGGTGGGGGATTTTAATGTGTAGGTTTATTTACTTGTCTATGCTTCAGCATTTTACTTATTTTAGATTTTTGAGTCGCGATAAGAGAAAAAAGTAGTAAACGGAATATATTTAGCTACTATACTACATGTAAGTGCTTTAGTCTAAGGCATATTCCTTTTTAGTAAAAATATGAAGCAAAAATATATTTATGAAATAAAAAAAAGTTTGGTAGACCAGCTATTAAATGACATTCCTACCAAGGTATAAAGAATAACAAGGACAGCTTAATAATCATGTTACTATCCATAGGGAAAAAATAATGTAAAACTTTACCAAAATATAAAAATTCTTTGTCATTTCCAAAAGGAGCTAAGTTTGTCGGGCTAATATTATATATTTGTGTGGGACTTTTTGGTTCAATAAACATAACAAAAAAAATATATATATATATATATAACCACTGTTATATAAAAAAATAATTTTCAGAGGACATGTGGTATTCAGTTTGGCGTTGTAGTTGAGACATTTTTGTTGCTTGAAGTTTAAAGAACATACAAGCAAAGATAATGGTCTACTCTGATAAAATAAAAATTTCCAAAACTATACTATTATAATTTATCTGGAAATTTACAGACGAAATTGCCTCATTTTCTTTGTGTGAAAGACTAGCAAGATATAATATTTGAAAAACAATATTGATGTTTAAAAAAACTAATGTTCTCATGTTGCTGTAGCAATGATGCGTTGGGCTTCTCACATTAATTACTGTATATTGCTGGGCTTTTAATATGGAAGACGAAAATCTTCAAATGTGAAAAAAAGACAAAAGTTTTCTTTCCTTTTTGCGTGTGTGGTTAGGATACAATATCTACAGGATATAAGGAAAAACAAAAGAATTTTTTAAAATTGTTCATGTTTAACAATTATCACGTTTATTAAAACATTTTTTATGTGTCTTGTATTTTTAGGGAGTAATATATGGCTGTGAAATAACCACATATACAAGTGTAGTACATTAGTGGTGACTGGGCCTCTATCGGAAATTTCGTGTTGAAATTTTTAGTTTAGGATGAGCACAGTCTTAAAAATCTTACACAAATTGAACACTGCATTTATTGTTTAAGTTTTATTCAAGAGAAATTGTGGAGCATTTGTGAAATGAGCTATTTTGCAGAGTGCTCTCCCTGGACCAAGATAGATGCAGTTAACTGCCACAGATTTTTATGTAATTATAGTTTTGATTTACAAGTTCAGTGCTTTTTCTTTCAAATGTCTTATAAGTTTAAGAATTTGGCCTTGTGCTTTTGTTTCCCTGTTCTGGTTGGTGCTGTATAC
>JAQQZZ010115101.1:1805-15041 GCA_030265115.1 Mopalia vespertina | reverse complement strand
AAATTGGTCAATCAGAGTTTGATCACTCAAATTGGTCAATCAGAGTTTGATCACTCAAATTGGTCAATCAGAGTTTGGTCACTCAAATTGGTCAATCAGTAATGTTGGACTGGTCATACCATCACATTTTAAACTTGATAATTTTGTTATTATGCAAAAAATATTCTTAAAATCAGTTTAAAATACTTCTGGTCAATTAAGAGCAATCTCTGTGGTGATAATCATGAACATTTATTGTATAAGACTGAGCCTCCTAGGGACAGATGAAACGATTTAACAGGAGAAGTCTACCATACTTGAGCTGTTAGCTTAAGTTACCAAATTGGTTCTATGTCCATTATGGTAGCTTTCTCAAAATCTTAACAGTAGCAATAATATAATTTGTCTATTAAAATTGTGAAGGGCTAATTATTAGTTGTAAACCCACCCTAGGGGAAATTATATGGAAAATGTATTCGAGATTTGTGTACAGATAGGTATAAACTTTGGGCAGATTTTTATAAGTTATATTTATAAATACATTCTCCCAAGATTGAATAAAATAGTCCGTGATTTAAGCTGGGTATGTTAGACAAGTTCTGCAAGGAAACATCTAGAAGTCTTGTCAATTTCAACCTATGCTCACATTTTCTATTAAATTTCTCCTAACAGCAATATATCACAGGGTTCATTCAAAGCTGACACCATGCAATGAAAACTCCCGAGTTTATGACAGCTTATTTTAATATATTTATTCCAGCATGATGCTTAATAAACCAATTATATTTCAGTTGAAATGATTTATTTTTTGTCTCCGCTACCCTTAAAAAATTCTGAAGGCAGATGTCTTATAATGACATTTTATAACTCATTTTCTTTGGCACTTTAGAAACCCATTGTGAATGAGTTAGTTCGTGTTCATACTCCAATGTGTCTAGCTATGAATAGACCTGAAACACAATGTTGGTTCAATACAATCTAGCCCAGCCATTATGGCATTGTAAGGTTCATATCAGGTTATTATATTTCAGTTTATTGGACATAGTTCTTTCATAACTTCAAGCTTATAAATTATTTATTTTGTAGACAAAAATATTATATCAGTCAATGTACAGCAGACAGAATGTGCAAGTATTCCCATGTACCTACCTATCCGTTACGGATTGTTTGTCTGAAAACAGATTATGTCTTTATTCTAATAGGGTGTAATGGTGTATTTAAGACACAATGGGTAAGGAAATGTCTGATATCACCGACGATAACCTTAATATCACCAATGATAACCTAGATATTATATAGGATACCCTTGATATCACCGAAAATAACCTCGATATCACAGACAATAATCTCGATTTTATTTATGATAACCTTGATATCACTGATAACCTCAATATTACTGATGATAACCTCGATATCACTGATGATAACCTCGATATCACTGATAACCTCGATATCACTGATAACCTCGATATCACTGATGATAACCTCGATATCACTGATGATAACCTCGATATCACTGATGATAACCTCGATATCACTGATGATAACCTTGATATCACTCACAGTAAGCAATGACCAGATAAGAAAATCACAGCATGCAAAATAAGGACCCCCCCAAAAAAGATAGACTTTGAGTTGGGCTTTCTTTTTATAACTTTGACAGCACAACTGCAATATGTTATGAAATTAAAAGACAAATAACTGAATATTTGCTGATGAAATGAAGTATCCTATTCACTGGACAGCTGATTAAAATGTTCAACATTCTGTAATTTACATTACTTCTAATGCCTAGTGCTTTTGTACATAGCCTGTGACATGTATTAATGAAGCACTGGCTCAACCCTAGCAACCATTTTGTACATACATGTAGCCTGTGACATCTATTAATGAAGCACTGGCTCAGCCCTAGCAACCATTTTGTACATAGCCTGTGACATCTATTAATGAAGCACTGGCTCAGCCCTAGCAACCATCTTGTACATAGCCTGTGACATCTTTTAATGAAGCACTGGCTCAGCCCTAGCTACCATCTTGTACATAGCCTGTGACATCTATTAATGAAGCACTGGCTCAGCCCTAGCAACCATTTTGTACATAGCCTGTGACATCTTTTAATGAAGCACTGGCTCAGCCCTAGCAACCATTTTGTACATAGCCTGTGACATCTTTTAATGAAGCACTGGCTCAACCGTAGCAACCATTTTCAGCAATGTTTCTCTTTATTATTTGTCCCTTGGAACTGAAGATGGAGAAAAATTTAGAGTTGTGAAACAAGCAGGAGTATAACCATCCATTTTCTTTTCTTCTTCAATCTTGTCAGCTATTAACATTATGAGTTAAAGCCTGTGTGAGAATAGATTAAATCCCATGAATTAGTAAGGCTTTCCTGATTATGTTGAAGAAACTGGAGGGCATTGTGCCAACAACCATCTTACATAAAAACAAACACAGTTCTCTTCTGATATCTCCACACTCTGGCTCTAATCTATTATGAGAAATTATACATAGAAAAAATTATCCTCGTTATGTATTTGTTGAAACAAAAAAATGATGTTTTTTTGTGTCCTGCTGTGAATTAGATGTGCAATTCCTGTGTTCTCCCTAAAGTCAAGATGGCAATAAAACCGTTCTTGGAATTTAGTCCTCTAACTGCACTTCTTTATGGTAGCATCAAATTGAAGAGAAACAGTGCTGGCACTAGCTTTTACTTTCTTTTACTTTACAATCCTACAGGTTGTGAATAAATGAAAAACTTAAAATGTAACTTAATCTAGTTCAGATAAAGAATGGTATCGAATCCATTAGGACCAAGGCCACAATTTTAATTTTCATGCTTATGTGTTTTGTGCAAATATCAGCTTGAAATAAAATCCCATATTTGATTCGATCTTGCACTGTAGCTCCCCCCTGTAGCGCCCTCTGGGTAAGGGCAGTTTGTTTGAAGAGTAGCAATGCTGTCTTTACTTAGCATTGGAGGAAAATTAACTCTCCAACATTATTAAAACGCTTGACGTCTTGGTTGTGCTAATGTCAATAATTGTTGGAATACACCGCTGTCATTAGCACGGCGTAGAACACCAATCAATCCCACTGATTAAAGCTGTTCAGGTATCCTACTACTAAGGTCCCAATATGTGTGGCTTTCTCGTGTAAAGACTTTCAGTATTGGATTTCTCCAACTTCTGCTTTAATACCCATGTGCAAGTTATCTTCATGTATTTACTCATTTTTGATGTAAATATAACTGAAAATTAGTTAATCAAACATTCAAAAAGTTGGAATGTAGCTACCATCCATTGACTTATTGAGAATGCTTTACAACCAATATGGCTGTGTGTCTGGCAATATGCACACCTGCCGTGGTTGTGAACGTCAGGAGTTAAATCATAGATTAGCTTCCACCATTTGCAACCATGGATGGGATCCAAATACAGCTAATTCTGCCCACTATTATGGAAGCCATTGTGCAAATTACAGGTCACTTGTGTATGTTATGAACAGGATATGAAAATAAATTCACATATTAATTTCAACCATGGTATGCACTTCTTAACTTCTAAAGTGAAATACAACTGTACACAACATCAAAAACCCAATTAATGGAGTGTATTTAGCAGACTGCTTTTCCTCAAGATTCTTCATGAAATAACATGGTCGACATGAACACATTTCATGCCAACATAGGTTTTCTTTCTCCAGAATAAAATATATTTCATGTGAATTTGAAATGAAGTTAACCATTTCAAGCCAAAGCTCAATTGAGCCATTTAGCAATAGCTATCGTCTTATACATAATTTAGTACAAACTTGTCAGAGTATTTGGCATTACATGTTATAAAATGCATAGATCCCATTCTATTTAAGTAGAGATAAGCACAAATGATATCTACTCTTTGCAGAATGACACTTCTAAATTTGTAAGGAACAATAATTTATCCAGGATTATCTGCATTAATACGGGGTTTTCCGGTTATGACGTTACGACAACAGAGTGACGTCCCTTTGCGAAATACAGTCACTGGTTTACGGCAGGTAAACGTTAATATAACCATATGAATTTACTTTTCCCATAGCTTAAAATAATATTTTTTGCAAAAGTTACAATTTTAAAGCTATATTTTCCTGAAAACCAACGACACGCAATGTTAAAGTATAGGCAGACTGCCCTACAGTGCCATAAAGTGGCAACGTCATTTCGCAAAGGGACGTCACTCTGTTGTCGTGACGTCATAACTAGAAACCCCCGTATTATTATGATAAACAAATTATATATATAAGTTTAATTATTATTATAATTAATATATGTTAGTAATGGTAATTACAGATTTTTAAAAACAAAATTCTATGGAAACATATCTGATGGTTTCCGCAGAATTAACAAGTTTGATTTGAATATTTATATAATAAAGCCAGCAAATATAGCTAGCTTAATCTCATCACTTATTCATGTAAGTAAATTTAACAAACATCTCATCCAATTTTCAAACCTGTGTTAAGATATCAGCACTTACATGTAGCAGGAATGGTCCTGGACTACACACTCTTTGGGGCAGAATATATTTAAAATAATTTCATAATTTCAAAAATGGTGGAAATAATGTCACCAATAGTCAAAGGCCTGGGTGGGGTGGTGTGAGGGAGATTCCCGTCGCCCAGATCATTTTTGGTGCTTACTGGATGCTGACCTGTTTAAGAGGTCTTTCTGTTAGTGCTGGTTCTATCTATGTTGATGAGGCTTTACGGTTTCGTTTTACTCATGGGAGAGATGCCCCATCATACAAGTGAAATAACTCTCAGTGCAGTGTTAAACCGCAATCAATGAATCAAAGAAACAAAAGCCTGAGGAAACTTAACACTGATATATTAGATTTTTTAAGATTTATTTTGGATCCTGCTATGTAAAGCAATTGTTCAATTTTTTCGTCCCAAGGTGGGAAATCAGCACAGCATTCATTCATGGGTCTGTAAACGTAGCTGATTGGACTTTAAGGAATGATAAAACCTTTGAGCTTTGAGGGGGCTCATTTCTGTGCCGTTAAAACATTTTGAGAAATGCCCTTATATTTTGTTACTCTTATTGGTGTAGGGTAATAGGTCTTACTGAGATTGATGAACATCCCATCCAACACATATTTCATTTAGGTTTTCATTTGGGATTGCGAATCCTGCGTTTCAGTTTGGATAATATAGCACGGCTTTCAATAGCATGATAATAGCAATCTGTTCAAAGGGTAAGGCTGGCCTATTATGGGAATTGGTGTTCTAAAAACATTATAGCTGGCATCTCGTAGGGCTAAAAAATTTGTGGCAGTTCTGGTTAGCATTTTAACCTAGTATATTTGTACAGTTGTGTAATAAATCTATATTCACTAGTTTAACATGTATCTTATATAAGTCACCAAGAATTGCAGCCTACAGTGTACCTGATAATTGTGTTTTGAAATCTGCAAATGCAAAACATCTATCAAAAGTGGCTCATACAGTCAGCCCAGTGTGACAAAACATGGCCGTATCATATCTATTAAAAGTGGCTCATACAGTCAGCCCAGTGTGACAAAACATGGCCGTATCATATCTATTAAAAGTAGCTCATACAGTCAGCCCAGTGCGACAAAACATGGCCGTATTCCTGTTTTAATGGTGTTCATGACAAATTTCTGTTGATGGATTCATATTGTAATAATGAAGAATTGTCAATTGTTATTGGATTTAACAGTAATTTGGATGTAGCTAGTGCCTCTTGAGTTGCATTCTAATCCTGTGGTTTAAACAGAGATCAACTATCCTCATACTCAAATTCTACAATTAAATACACTGTGGGAATGATATGAGTAAATAAGAAAAGTTATTAAGCACAAAATTTAACGCCCTTCTGTCAGAACTTGTTTCATAGAATGTTAGGTCTCCACTTCAGAAGTCTGACAAAACTTTGGAGGATAAATTAAATAAATGAGTTGACCAATGCCATAAACAAAAAACAGGACAAAGTGGATACTGGAGTTGATCCAGGACAAGGTGGATACTGGAGTTGATCCAGGACAAAGTGGATACTGGAATTGATCCAGGACAAGGTGGATACTGGAGTTCATCCATGACAAAGTGGATATTGGAGTTGATCCATGACAAGGTGGATATTGGAGTTGATCCAGGACAAGGTGGATACTGGAGTTGATCCAGGACAAGGTGGATACTGGAATTGATCCAGGACAAGGTGGATACTGGAGTTGATCCAGGACAAAGTGGATACTGGAGTTGATCCATGACAAGGTGGATACTGGAGTTGATCCAGGACAAGGTGGATACTGGAGTTGATCCAGGACAAGGTGGATACTGGAGTTGATCCAGGACAAAGTGGATACTGGAGTTCATCCAGGACAAAGTGGATACTGGAGTTGATCCAGGACAAAGTGGATACTGGAATTGATCCAGGACAAGCTGGATACTGGAGTTGATCCAGGACAAGGTGGATACTGGAGTTGATCCAGGACAAGTAGCTGAAGGACTTTATCCAGGTCATGAAAAGAAAATTATATAAGTGTCTCGATTCGTACCATTTCACAATGGAAGGGCAAAATGAGATGGATCTGTTGGGAGGGACAAATCATATATATTCTGATACATGAAATGTCGAGCAATACTCGTGTTATCTGTGCCATCATTAGATTCATGGATGGATACAGGCCATAAAAAATGATAGTCAGTCAATTAGATGTGCTTAATTTGAGTACAGGCGACATCGGGCTGGGCCTAGATAGGTCCATGGACATAGGAGACATAACAGCATTCTGATTCAGAAATGCATTTTGTTTAATTTTGGGCACAGGTAATTTGGGGATATTTAATTTGGGCGTAGGGTTTATCGCGGGTTTGGTGCAATTTAGACCCCTGATAGGGTACATTTATATTGGCCACAAGAGTTCATAGATGCCAATATCAGTGAGAAGACATATTGCACACACAAGTTGACTGAGGCCATAATAAAGACGTATACGTCTTGATGCGGGCCATAATAAAGACGTATATGTCTTGATGCGGGCCATAATAAAGACGTATATGTCTTGGTTCAAGCCTCAATAAGGCACACTTTATGACCCATGCTGTAATCCATATGGGACCAAATGAGACAGGTTTTATGTTCAGGACATTCAGTTGCCACCAGATTTTGTTCTGATTGAAAAGTGAAATACTAGTTCTGCTTCTTTTTTTTTTAATATACAATGCTGATGCCAGTTTTTGTAACAATGTGAAATTAATGACATTAAATAAATGAGGTTTTAAGTAAATCAGTGTAAAATCCCTTTCAAAATGTTGAAGACCAATCTTCATGTAGAAGCAGCAGGACAAGCAACACAGGATAGTTTCTGGAACGAAATAGACCATTCCTCTGTCAAAATTTAATTGAGCAATCAGCAGCTGTGAATGAAACGTGCCAGTGCTAGATCTCCTCCTGCCAGTCAAAGTACCAGAAGCATTGGAAACACCACACAGCTTTAACCCTCCAACTCTTTCTGCTAGCCGTATACACAGTCACCAACAGAAAAGACAAGCATACAAATGTATAATACGGACATGATAAATGCTTATCAAATGCCATTTCCAGGACAGACTGAAGGATCTATAGTATAAGGTGCCAAAGGAAATATCTACATATATTTAGAAGATTGAGGTCCGTTTCAGTCAATAAAAATGGCTTTTACAGTGGCTAAAAATGGTTCTCACAAGTTACCAGTTCTGTGAAATATCACAACAGACAATTGTGAAACAAACAGGTGGCAAGTTTCGAACAAAATCTGACAATTGTGAATCTATCACATTACTGCTCAAAATGGAGTCGAGCTTGGCAACAAGATTATGTTTTAGATGGAGGACTGAAGTTATCAGCATAAATTCAGACCAAAAAGGAGGAAACTTTGTGTAAAGAATACTCAATATGGAGCGAGGAGACCAGCCAGACAGCATGCCATCATGTTTGGCCGTCCGCTGGTAACTTCGGAATTAATATTCAAGTCTATTTGCTGGAGCTTTTATCACATTATTACAACTCAGAGTGATTGTGACAGTTTAATTAATCTGAGCTTGGCAGCTGTAGTTTGTCCTCATATGATTTAGTTGAGGGAAGCAATCGAATGAAGCCATGGAGTGTGGTCAGGGAATATCAGAGTTGCTGAGATGCTGGCTCAAGCACTCATCAAGAGGCTATGTGTAATCTATTTGGCTCAGCTGTTCACGGGCTGCAGGCTCACAGAAACCTCTATAAACCAGTGGACATGGTCATTAGAGCGAGATGATTACGGCTACATGGTAGGTACACCTATTTACATGGCTTCACCTTCTAATCTAGCTCCCTTGATTACTTCCCTTTACTTATGATTTACTGGGTCCTGGTTTCATCTCCCTTCATCTCACTTGGGGCAAAGATTACAAGCTCTACTCATATTACACATGACTGACTCAATAAAATCGCAAAGGGCTCAATGAAACCGCTTGATTTACACCTGAAATTGAAAATGCTGGAATCCGTTCTCCCGTAATAATGTTTTTTTTCTCTGAAGCATAATAGTTATGCTGAAACATTTCCCTCTAATTGAAGACTGAAATGAACACAGAATATATTCATATTGGAAATATTATTTTAAGGAAAAAAAGCAGCCCTGTACAGAGTGAAAGATGTTACTGCCTTTAAATTTCAACTGGTGCGGAAACCTGATATCTTTCAAACTTTTCTCTGAATGGAGATAACTTTACAAATAATTATCAGAACTACATGTATAACCTGTGCAGTAAGTTGTCACTTGAAAGCTGTATTCAAACTGGGTTTAATCTACTGAAGCGTTACACAAAAAGAGAAAAAGCTTAACTTATATGATGGCAATATATTCCAACAATTATTGACACTAGAACGGCCATAAATGGGATTTGTTTTTCTTATGTTTTTGTAGAATTTCTTTTTTAACAGTGCATTAATTGCCTAACAGTGATGGGCATGGAAGGGTAAATAAATGTATTGTCTCACTGGTAGGGGACTTATGATAAATTATTTGTGGACAAAAAACTTAATCAGTACCATGCATACTCATAAATTTGGAACATCATAAATCCAATACAAGCCAAGTAGTCTTGATAAGACAGGTTTTATTTATTTATTTCTATAGATAAAATTATGAGAAAACTTGAGATTATTGTACTAAGTTTCAAAGCAGGGCACATTCAGAACATATTGATATCTCTGGAGCTGTGATTATACGATAGTTCAACACCCACAAGTAACACACTTCTCCAAATTACATGGATATTTATTAGTAGAGGATTAACAGTAACAATTAATGTGTGTTTATTATGGTTGTTATCTTTCTGCCATATTATCTCATAAGTAACATTTTATGAAAGCTGCTTCTGTTGTTTTGGGTGACCCTGATGATTTTTGTTATTCAAGTCTGCCTTTATCTCTTTTTTATTTTATTTTATCTTAATCTGAAGAGATTTCACACATCACAGGTAGGGATTAGAAACAAATGCTGTGTTATTTTCTCCTCTTTCAAAACCCCAATGGGCTTTAGTAAATGTATAGGAGGATTCACATTTTAGGAGAAAAGTTGCACAGTGGATAAAATTTTCTTATAAATGGAAGAAACGGATTTCAAGCAACAATGTTTGAAAAGCTTTATTTCTCTCAACAGTCTGTTGAAATTAAAGGGAAATAATTGTACTTTGGCTCATGGAGTTACTTCCCTTGAATTGACAAAATACATCATCAAGCCCAGGAAATTCAGTTGAGGTCAAACAATTTGGGGTCAGTTTTAAACTGAAATATGAAATTTATTAAGAGTGAATGTTTTATTTTTTATGTGCATAAACTATACCATAACTGCTGACAGAAAGCACAGTCAGCAAATACTGATGTTGAAACTCTGTTCATTTATTTAATGACATAATATTTTTGTATAAATAGAGTTTACATGTTACAATGAACATATATTTAACTGCGGTTTGTTTGTTTTATTGTATTCAAGGGTATTCACTTATATGACAACGTGCCTGCCCAATGGGTGAAGGAAACCACCCTCGACACCACTGGCAACAAACAAAGACATGACAGGACAAATACAGGACGAAGTACAGACACCACAAACAGATCAGCTTCCTGTTCCCCTTTAGCTCTGAGAGCACCAGGGCAACATGAAGCTCCCTCCAACCACCTGCTATATTTAACTACGGACAGATGCTACAAGTATAGCATCACGAATAAACCATCGAGAATTGTTGACTAATTTGTATATAAATTGATAGTTCTAATAGGACAGATACGCATTTGCAATTCATTTTAAAATTAAGTACAACTTTAACCAGAGCAAGTGAAAGAGAGCGATAATGTACCCACTTCTCAAAGGTATTTAAATACAGAAGTAAAAGACAGAAATAACACAAAATTGTGTAATAACACTTTTAAAAGCTTCAAAGGGGGTTGATAAAATTAACAAACCTGTGAATACCATCAGCCATATGATTCCATGCAACAGCGAATTTATATTTTGAATGGGTGCGATACAAGGGCCTAGCCAGAAATGAAAAGTATGGTGTCCAAAATGGTCATTTTGCTTCAGTTCTTAAGTAACTGGGTGTCCAATTTTGACAGTTTCCCTATCTCCTGCATGTTAATGTTAAAACAGGGTGTCCAAATGAGGCAATTATTCAATTCAGAGTGTCCAAATGGATGGGTGGACACTCCTCTGTCTAAGCCCTTGGTGCGATACCAGAATTACTTCCTCAGCCAATATAACTTCAATTATCTCCCTTGATACCAACAATATTAATTTTTGACCAGATTTAACTTAGTCGTTTTGAGGGGAAATATTAAGAAATAGTGCTATCAAAATGAAGACATTTCACAAAAATCCATTACGAAAGAACAAAGAGTATACTTAAAAAAAATATATATACCGTTTCTTGACAGGTTCCTGCTATTTTAGCAGAGCTTAGATTGGTCACCAAAGATATGTTTGTTTTTTTCTTTCATTCAGTGTGTTATCCATTGACCCTAAATAGTGGCTGTGGCGGAGGTGTATGGTTATGGTCAAACCTGGCGCCACCCTGTAAGTGTGATCAAACACATACACAGCGGCCCCCGTAAGTGTGATCAAACACATACACAGCGGCCCCCGTAAGTGTGATCAAACACATACACAGCGGCCCCCGTTAGTGTGATCAAACACATACACAGCGGCCCCCGTAAGTGTGATCAAACAAATACACAGCAGCCCCCGTAAGTGTGATCAAACACATACACAGCGGCCCCCGTAAGTGTGATCAAACACATACACAGGGGCCCCCGTAAGTGTGATCAAACACATACACAGCGGCCCCCGTAAGTGTGATCTTTATACATAGAACTATGAAATAACCAATACACCCAAGATTTTTTTGTTATCTTGTAGCGCAATGCACTTCCTGTTGTGATGAACTGGATTAGTGAGATTGAGCAAACAGAGTACAATATAGACATTTAAAAAGTGTAATCATTTTTGGTTTTCTTCTACAAATAAAGAGTAAAAAGGTACATGCTGCAAATATCACTTTTATTGTTGATAATATACAAGACAAACCTACAGATATCACTTTTATTGTTGACAATATACAAGACAAACCTACAGATATGCAGGCCTTATTTTTCAAAATTTTGCGTAACCGATTTACCGTTCGCGTGAATTTAAACCCACGTAACCTATCTTTCGGTTACGTGAAAAGAATTTACACAAATGATCGTTCTCATATAGAGGTTACATAAATAAACAGTGTAATTACTCTATAATGTGCCACGATATGCAGCATAAATGGTTATAACTGGCACCAATCCTGGTTGACCGATTTTAATCAAATATCATTTACAAATAAAGTCTTTATGATTCGCAGACCAACCTGGGAATACTCCGCAGGTGGGTTTTAAAACAAGATGCGACTGTCATAATACAGTGTTGTTGTTGTTGTTGCATAGCATGGGCAGCAATCTGTATGCGTGCCTCATCAAGACAAAGAGTTAATCCGGTAATTATCAGGGCAAACAAAACAAAGCCTTTACTTGGTTCCCAATTGGAATGAGCAAGATATTCAGTATGGATGAAGAATAAATCAACCTGCAAACTAGTATTTGAAAGAAATAGAAATTAACCAATGAATATGTCCATTAAAGAGAATAAAAGTTACAAATGTCTGACCTAGAGTGAAGTTTTGCCTTAACCAGTATGTCCTTTAAATTTTTATTTGTCTTGTATGGTACATGTATAATGGGTCTTTGTGAGACAGGAGTTGACATTTAAGAGGTAGGGTTTTGTTATTTCTGTATAAGGTGACTAGCAAACGCAGTGCTCGGTTGATCATATTTGAATGCAAAAGACTTGTACTCTTGGTGAATTTTCATCAGCGTGGTAGAATTTTGGCAGGTTTTCATTATATATTCAAGTTAATGCATGAAAAAACTTGGTCTTGCATCCAATGTATAGAAACTGCCTCAACGACATTGTGGGTAAGCCATGTGTGTAAATACTTACATTAAAATCTACTGGGTTTGGCATCCGAACTGGTCCCGGTCCTCGAGGCCCACCTGGAAATCTCGGTGACATAAATGGCTGAAAAATAAACAAAAATGAAAGATTTCGTTAAAAAAAGAAACCTACAAAATTTTTTAAACTCATTTAATCAAGCCATAAAAAATAAAATGATTCACTTTTATTGGCGTTTTTTATATTTTTGACACCGCTCCAACCGCTGGTTTCTTGAAACTTGAATCAGTTATTCTGCGTAAATACGTAACTGATGGATGGAGACATCAAATAAACCTACAAAAACTGTTAGGAAATGGAAGGGAGATGTCCATTGTTTAGGAGCTCTCAAAATGAAGAAGCAATATGAAGATTATTGTGGTCATATCTGGTGCTATAAATGTCCATAACTAGTATTATTTCACCCTGTATTTGGTCTTGTTTTTTGTCTTTCTATTGTTTTATGCTAACTGTGAGGTTGAGTGTGGTAGCTTACTTTCGGTGCTCAGGACACACATATCTTTGGGCTCTTTGCATTTTTAACTTCTACATTTATTTCAGTACGGCATTGATGTACGTAAAGTAAATAAAACACAAAGCCAAAACTTTTGCACCAAATTGTTATAAGAGAAACATGTACATTTGACTTATTTGTATAGCCTAATTATCAAATTACTGCCATCTTTGTGGTTTTACATTATAACAAATATCGCTTAATCGA
>JAQQZZ010115090.1:0-13021 GCA_030265115.1 Mopalia vespertina | reverse complement strand
TTTTCACTACACAGATTGCTCAGTAAACCTCAATATTGATTTTCACTACACAGATTGCTCAGTAAACCTCAATATTGATTTTCACTACACAGATTGCTCAGTAAACCTCAATATTGGCACAGCCCTTGGTATTCTTTACAAAGAAAAAGTCGTTTGCGTCCAGGAAATATTTCTGATTTGATTAAAACCCCTAATATATGTACCTAATGTAATAGTAAAAATGTATTGATTCACACTTCTATGTATGCCACTTCTAACTGTTATTATGTCATTATTTAAGCCCCGCTGCGCTACCCGAAGGAGGTTAGCATCCACTCATATGGTGCTGACAGTGTGTTTGTAAAGTTTAGAGGAATCAGTACAACTATAGCCGAAGAGCCTCTTAGAGGCTATATGGTAAGGCCTCGCAAACATTCCACCAACAAAACACGAGACTAACTAAATTATACCTTCAAATTAAAATATCATATATTGCATTTGGAATGGGTTAGTAACTTGTCGCTGCTTTTATTATTATAAGGGAAGTTAAAATGTTGCCGTTCCTTTATTGGAAATTGTGATTGAATATTCATGGGCGGTTAACTTTCAGCAATAGTGTACGTTTTATGGAATACACGGAAGTGTAGTCTCCCTTTGAAGGTTAAGTCGTCCCAGTGGGAGTACGAATTTTTATTAGTCGTCACTGTTGTGTATGATTTGTAGCTGAGAAATGCTGTTCTTGTGTCAAACAAACTGAATGACTTCATAGCAATTTACATTGAAACAAAGTGAGTTCGTCTGGTTGTGAAAACGGCTCGGTTCTCTTTATTTACGTTATGATCACATACAGATCTGTTTTTTCTAACACATAGAATAGAAAACAAATGTACGGATTTACCCAAGTCCGAGTGACCCTGAAGTTTTGTTTTTGATAATGCCTGAAGGCGAAAACAACGTCAGGGATCGTCTCCTATTGAAATATTGTGGGTGGCCAAAACAGATCAGTGATTGGTCAAGGGTCAAAGGTTGACTGTATGCAAATTTAATTACGTCATTTTATATCTCTGGACATTTATCATGTTTATACGTATTACAAAATCTATTAAAAACGTGTTTGCTTAAATAATTGATATTTAAACGTTTTTTCACATATGATTGACGCTAAATATGCATGAAATAAACAAAATTATTTTCTACCAATGAACTTTGACCCCAACTTCCGCAAGTGACGTTAGCGGTTGAGATCGAGCTGTGTTTAAAAAATATGACAGACGGTGTGTAGGCCTACGTTATGTGCTGTAAAGTTGATACAATTTATTGCAAATGGGAATGGAAGTAGTATAGGATGCGTACCTCGGTTATTATTTGGGTGGTGCGGGTGGTGCGGCACCACTTCCGGTCTGTCAAATCAACGTTATTATGTATTAATTCCGGACGGACGATACCGGACTACATGTTAAGTAAGAATTTGTGCGTTATCAGTAGTCCGGTATCATATAAAGAAGGATTTGTACGTTAATGAGTAGGCTACTAATGGCCGCCGTCTTTAACGTGACGCCGCAATTTAAGGTTTATGGCGTCGTACGGGGTCACCGGAGTGCATGACAAGTGTGTCGTCTGCTTGTTTAGGAATTTTGGAGGTTACAATGTGTACAAGTCAATGACTGAGTTTGGTTCTTTAGTACATGATAAGTAAGGACTGTGCGTTATTCAGTTCTAGTGAGCGAGTGGTTAGCACGTTAGTAGAGCTGTACGTTATATAGTATAAAGGTGTGGGTAGAGCAGCGCCCTCTGCATGACGTCACAGGTGGTACGTTATGGTCGTGGCTTTGGGAGTTGACTCCGTTGCCTAAAGAAAGGGGACGCAAGTCTTATATACTAGAACCGAGAATGGGTGTCTTGAGTCGGCGGGGTATGGACAGTGTCAATGACCGAGCCGGTTGTCAAGCCATGTTATGCAATGACTTTGACGTTGAAAAAATTTACCATTACGTCAACATTTCGTGTAAACGTGTCTCCTAGCGTCCTAAAGGGAACGTCACAATAACGATATCGATCGAGTTATCACCCTTGAAAAAACAAGTACAGATGGCGTTGCGCTGTGGACATCCGGGCATTTGAGCTAGCATTTGCTATGACATCATAAAGAAGGGTTGTTACTTATCATGTATAGGTAACAGCGCACGATTAAAAAAGGGAGGGCTGCTCCTAGGGCTGTCATGGGGTGGTGTGGGTGCCTTCCCGTGATGCTTTGCGCGCCATTGTGAGGAAATCTATGTCATTTGGGCTAGCATTTGCTATTACATCAAAAGGAAGGGTTATTATGTAGTGGGAAGCAGATGGCACGACTGACTGAGGACAGGTTGACCCTAGGGCTATCATGGGGTGGTGTGGGTGTCTTCCCGTGATGCTTTATGCGCGGCAGACTCTCATGAGCGTTGACGAGATGGGATGAGAATTGACATGGGGTGCTGTGGGGTCACAACAACGGCATACGGAGCGATCAGCCTAGGGCTGTCACGGGGTGGTGTGGGTGTCATCTCGTGATGCTCTGCGCGCAATGGACTCTCGCGAGAGTTGACGAAAGTTGACATGGAGTGCCGTGGGGGTCACAACGACGCCATGAGGAGTGATCTCCCCTTATGACTAAGGAAGGGTTGACCCTAGGGCTGTCATAGGGTGGTGTGGGTTGCTTCCCATGATGCTTTGCGCGCGGTGGACTCTCGCGAGATGTGAAGAGAGTTGACATGGAATGCTGTGGGGTCACAACAATGACATTATGAGTGATCTCCCTTCGTTCACCCTCTTCACCATGGCGGACACACCGTAACACCGTCACACATGCAGAGAGTTCAGAACACCGTTGAGTGGACTCATCGGCGAAGACCGAGGTGTGCTACGAAGTTCACCCTCACCAACATGCCCGACACAGCGTGTGACAGCCTGTCCCTCTCGAGTGACGGTCATTGTCTCTTTCACGGTCGCATCCCAGCCCTCAGGGGTGGCTCATGGTGTTGGGGGTAGTCTTCCCACTCGAAGACCCGCCCGTCCGTCCGTTTGTCCGCCCGCGCGCATTTACGGCGTCGTGCGGAGTTTATCGGCATCACGACACCGTTCTTCGACGACGTGGGTGTCTTCCTGTGATGCTTTGCGCGCTGTGTGGTCGTTGGGCTAGGCTTTTGTTATGACAGCTTAAAGCAGGTTTTTCCTGATGATGGACGAAACAGCGTCGCCTAAGTACCTAATAAGGACGTTGTGATAACTGATCATATAGTGCGGAGCAGGTGTGAAACACCGAACTGCCAAACGAGGAAGGGTTGCCAGAGGGTGGTGCGACGGTCATGGAGTGTAACGTGTAGTCAGTGACCTTAGTGTGTGTGTCACCGAACCATATCCCGCAGCCTCGTTCTGAAATCGACTGCTATAAAAGACCACTGCACAGCAAGATGTGTGTGCATGTACTTTGTACACCTGATCGAGAGAGAGAAGTGACCATGTTCACGTGCGATACATTCGATGTTGTATTAACACAGAGGTGTAGTTTACTCAGACATAGGAGAGAGCAGCAGACGATGGAACGACCTGGTGGTTTTGTTTGTTTGATTGGGCTTTAACGAACTACTCAAGGGTATTTCACTAATATGACGACAGATTGTCCACTTCACACTTTTCCTTGCCTTATTACGGTGGAAACCCGGGCGGAAACGTCTTAAAAACCTCCCCTGCGATTGCCGGAGCCACATCGTGTGATTCACTCATATACCTGCTGGTCGACAGACGGACTTGATCCCGTGAACGGTAAATTGGAGTAGGATTAGAAAGCGCACACGCTACCACTAAGCCACGGCCGCGGGCCCAGAAGGGTGGTTATTTGTTGTTAACTGAGACATTACTACCCCCAAACGACCACCTTCAACCGCAGATACCTCCGCCCGACCAGCACGGTGTTCAAGCCGGGGACGTCACTGATGCCATCATGGAGGTACAACACAAGCGCTCTGAGGCTGGTATGACGGCACCACACCAAAGTTTTGACGTACCAAATCAGTCCGTGATCTCACCACACCAATCTCAACAACCTACAACAACACTAGCACCAGATCGTTTACCCGACGTCTTGACTCTCCAACCGGCTGCACTTTTTGCGGATTCAGGAGAACCACCCATTAACGTTTTATCCGAGGACACTGATCTCGCTGCCCTGTACCATCTGCATTAGTAGTATACGGCAACACTTCCATCGCGGGCGTTGTATTCAGGACCAGTACAACTTTCGAGAGACCTCTGGATAGTTTTATAAGAGCCATCTACGAAGATCAGACGACAGCCTTCCAGTTAAACTTTGTCTACAGTCTTATCCTGCGACATCGTGAGACCAACCCGGTCCGGTATTACTACCCCAGCATCAACAACGCCTGGGTGTTACCCAGCCCGCATTTAATACAAAATAGGGCGACGTTAACATCGCTTCCAGAAGAGAACACTGCCCACAAGACGCACGATGCGCTGACCTGGGGTTGTCTACAATGCCCTAACACAAAATGGTTTGTGGAGATGTGACTAACGTGCTGTTCTACATTAACAAACTACCAGGTATCATGATATCTTGACAACAGCCGCCATACAGAACCGGTCAGTACTCTTTACATCTTTAATCACTACGACTCGACCCTGTTTGAAGAGTATATCAGCTGTGGTTCTGACGTGTGATGTTCAGTATGCAGTCGACGCTTGCGATATCATGACGGATGCTAAACATTATTGGGCGCATATTGTTGCCTCGGTGCGAGCCTACAAAACCGCTGTCTTGACGATGTTTGACGATGGACGGGAGAATTTAGGACGTTTACTACGAACACATCGTGTTACCAACGCTTGACGACTTGACGAACCACAATCAGGCGCCTGAACACACCGCTAGCAGTGCTTGGTTTCTTAGGGTGTCTGACGTGTGTTGTCGTTGGTGTATTTGGTCTTTCCTGTTAACACAAGCAACGCGACCCGCTTATCACACGGGTCAGATGGTAAATATGGGTAGACAGTCGAGGGGGCAGCCATCGTGAAACACCAAGGCAACGACTCAGGCAATAGCTATTACAGTAGCCCCAAGTCAAGGACCACGTCAACGACCACGTCAACGACGCTGGATAAGACGTTGCGACGGTTGTATTACCAACCCAACAACCCTGCGGCCTACAGCGGCGTTAACGGATAATGGAAGGTAGTACGTGACCGAGGCTTTAACGTGTCGAACGCTCAGGTAGTGGCGTGGTTGAAAGGACAGCCCACCTATACGTTACTCGACCTGCCCAACGGCACTTTTGACGGAATCGGGTGATCGTTGGCGGTATCGACAGTCAATGACAAGCGGATTAGGTGGACATGCAAAGCTTGGCTAAGCAAAACGACGGTTACCGCTAACTCATCACCTGAATCGACATCTTCGGACCCAAACGGATTTCTCAACAAAGGATTTCAACAGTGTTTATTGCGCAGTCATGTGTTGTATTTCCACACCTGGAACAAAACGAAAGCCTCTGTGGTCGAGCGGTTTAATCGTATGTTCAAAGGACGGATGTACAAGTATTTTACAGCGATCAATACACGACGCTACAACGATGTCGTACAGGACTTGGTGAAAGGATACAACAAGGCTTATCACCGCAGTATTGAACGAGCACCGACCCATGTCGGGGTGGATCAGCAAGACGTTGTCCGCCAGCGTTTGTATGGATCGAGTGCTGCACCCCCGAAGCGAGCTCGGTTTCAGGTGGGGGATCAAATCAGTATCAGTAAAGTCAAAGGCTTGTTTGAAAAGGCCTATTTACCGAATTGGAGTACAGAACTATTTCGAATTAAACAACGCCACCCTCGACGACTGGTCGTGTATACGTTGGATGACTTGAACGGAGAGGTGTTGGCCGGTACGTTTTACGAAGCTGAATTAGAACACGTCACCATCACACCCGAGAATTACTATCAGGTGGAAGCGATACTGAAGACGGAAAAACGCCGTGGTTAAACCTTCCATTGCGTCAAGCGGTTGGACTGGCCAGTTAATTTCAATTCGTGGATTCCTGCAACCAGTTCGAGACGTATTTAAACACCGCACCCCTGCAGGAAGGATGAACAACCTTCGATAAAGAGACCTCGTGATGATTGACAAGGTATGGATCGACAACGCTGGTGGACTAAGAACCCTATTCTCAAACAACGTGTCGGTGTGGTGTCCATTGTTCTACTCACGTTAGGGCTGTGTACGGGTGCACTCTACCTGGACATCACCTGGTTTTCCCCTTACCTACAACAGAAGGGACCCCTTTGAGCGTTTCTGCGCGGCTCGATCGTATCGACCGCACCGTCAACCACTTCAACCTTTAGGGATCACCACGGACACCCCAGTCAACGGCAACACGGTCACAGTGATCGACACCCTGTTCAACATGAACACCGACAGCACAGACAATGCTAGCACCGTCAGCACCGACAACGTTACCGTCACCACAGACACCGTCACCGGCAGCACAGCCATCAACGCCGCAGACAAAGTCACCGACAACGTCAGTGACAATGTCACCATCAGCCCTAACGTCATCGGCAGCACAGACAACGTCACAACCGTCCTGACACCAACGTCACCACCGACACCCACGACACACCCGTCCCCGTCAGCACTGTCACCGTTAGCATTGACACCAACAGCGTCAGAAGCACGCAATTAACGAGGTACGATCAAGCCTGATTGTCGTAACCCCCACTACCCCCACTTCTGTGGATACACGTTTTTAACATCCGTTAACAGCCCTCGTCGCTGGGGCGAGGGTAGTGGGAAGTCGTTCTTCCGAGCTCTGATCCAACACGCTGCCAGGTTGATTCACCCCGCCTTGGAACTTATCGAGTTGTGTTACGGAAAATGGTAGCCACGCAACGACACGATGACCTGGGCAGAATTTTACGAAGGCTTGCCTGATCTAAAGATGTTTAATCCAAATGTCAAAACAGTCGTGGTCGACGACGATCTCATGGCCGAGGCCGACGAGCGTGTGACGGCTCTCTTTACCAAGGGAAGTCATCATCGGAACGTGAGTGTCGTTCACCTAAGACAAAACTTTCACAAGGGGAAAGACCACTGCACGATCAGCTTAAACGTTAAGTATTTAGTGCTGTTTAAAAACCGCAGGGATGCCTCACAAATCAACCACATCGCCAAACAGATGTACCCGGGCCATACGGCCTTTGTGCGAGAGAGGACGCTACGCGGGAACCCCACGGGTATTTGCTGATTGACTTGAATCAAACAACACCCGATCATCTCCGTTTACGCACAGTCGTCGTACCCGGGACCGTGCAGTATGTGTACAAGGGGAAGGTATAAAAGCCAACGTCAAACCACCACACCTCTCAGTCTTCGACACCCCTACTTGGTGAATGGATGGACAACATGTCAGTTTGCGTGAAGAAACATTCTCCGAAGTTACGTGTCTTGGCCACAACCCCGCCTGACGTTGTCCGTGCCCTGATTCGTGGTAGTGACAACCGTGTCTTGACGTGTCTGCGAGTGTCTTAAGACACTTTACAGGAGAACGTCTTTCACACAACGTCAGTAGGCCTGATTGCAACCGTACAAAGCACAGCTCAGGTTCTTGGCTAACAAAGCCGTCAGTCTTAAATGGAAATGAGCCGTCGTTCAACGTGGTGAATTTTTACTCAGCGCACTAACGGCACCCCTCGTAGTCCTCGTGAGTTTGCTGTTGACCGGGAAACGTTAACACCACCCACGATCAAGCAGGAGGATGACCTCGGTGAAAAGGGTGGCGTTGGTGGAACCTTGGTTATTGGAAGCGTTGCAAAACGCCGTCACCAGCAAGGCACACTACCCACCACATGGCGGCATAACCCTCACATCACAGTACCCTGTGAGTCAACCCGCCAATGCATTATACACGCTCGACAAGGAGATGAAAGCGTTATTAGGACGATCGACCCTGTCGGATTCGGAGAAAATTTCAACTGCGCGGGGTCCAACCGTCCACCACACCACCACCACGACTACCCTCAAACTCATCCATGGACCCATCGAACGATACCACCATCGACTCATCCAGCTGGAACAACGTCCCGGGGAATGTCCCGACCACCACCTGTACTGGACCCTCGTCAAACCAAACTTAAGCTGTCGCCGCACTGACAAGCGCACCTTCAACATCAACATCATCAACATCAGCGCCCTTGGCAGCAGTCTCAACGTCTACATTAACAAACACACCAAAAGTCCAAGACTGTCCGAGGTATCCAAGACGATATCCAACGCGTCGAAGACGAGGTGTTGAGCAGTGTCCCTGTCCCTCTTCGTAAAAAAGCTCACGCTTTGATACAACGCATCAAGACGAACCTCACCACCGGATGGAACGAGACAGGAGTTTTGGTCATCAACGGTCCTGTCCGAGACGCACTTGGTGGATCTCCTCAACCACGCACTGCGAGATCGACGGCACAGCACGGCCTGAGGTCGTGAAGTCTTGGCCCGGGCGTTCAAAGCTATGCATGTCCCGAGAGACATGGTGGAACCCCGAGCATCCCACCTTCAGCCGATCGATCTTACTGACACCACTGCGCCACAGTCGTCTGAGCCCTGGCGCCTCCTCCCTCGCCTCACTTCAGGCCCTCACAAACCCAATCGGTACGTCATCCACAGTGGGGTTCCCAGTCAGATTCCTGATGGACACTGCCGTGGACGTCCCCGTGGGAGATGCTTCAGTCACCTCACCAGCCCCCATGTATCACACACCGCCTCGAACACCCCAGCACCCAGTGGGAGTTCCAGTGGGTCACCCGGTATGAATCGCTTCGGGGCGGGGCGGCCGCGGCACCCCCTCGCGCGCGTTGCGGGGCGGGCGAGCCGATGGGTGATCATCCGCTGGGCGAGCCACGGGGCGACAGCGATATCCATCGCTCCGTGGGAGTCCCTACTAAAAGACAGACATCTAGACGCGAGGCAAAATACTCCCAACTAGCCACAGCCCACTGGTATAAAGACAAGGCGGGACGGTTCAACAGCAACAACGGTGAGAACCCAGGGTTTGTCCACCGCATGAGGCCAATCCTTTCTTAGTCATAAGGGGAGGTGACTCGGTATGTCGTGGTTGTGACCCTACAGCACCCCATGTCAACTGTCGTCATATCTCGTCAACGCTCACGAGAGTCTACCGTGCGCAAAGCATCACGGGAAGTCACCCACACCACCCCATGACAGCTCTAGGGTCAACCCTTCCTCAGTCAGTCATGCGCTGTTACCCATCTGCTTCTCACTACATAATAAGTGACAACCCTTCCTTTTAATGTAATAGCAAATGCTAGCCCAAATAATCTAGACTTCCCCAAATTGACTCGCAAAGCATCACGGGAAGACACCCACATCACCCCATGACAGCCCTAGGAGCAACCCTCCTTTTGATCGTGCGCTGTTACCCATACATGATAAGTAACAACCCTTCTTTATGATGTTATAGCAAATGCTAGTTCAAATGCCCGGATGTCCAGAGCCATCTGTACTTGCATTTTCAAGGTGATAATTCGATCGATTTCGTTGTTGTGACAATCCCTTTAGGAAGCTAGGAGACACGTTTACACGAAATATTGACGTAATGGTACATTTTTTCAACGTCAAAGTCATTGCATAACATTGCTTGACATCCGGTTCGTTCATTGACATTGTCCACACCCCGCCATCGTCAGGCATATAATTAATTAAATCCCTTCTTGCGTCCCCTTTCTCTAGGCAATGGAGTCAAATCCCAGAACCACGGCCATAACATACCTCATATGACGCCATGCAGAGGGCGCTGCTCTCCCCACACTGTAATGCTCAATAACGTATAGCTCTTATGTATCATCTACTAACGTGCTAACTACCAGCTCATTAGTATTGAATAACCTACAGTACTTACTTATCGTGTACTAAAGAACCGAACTCAGTCATTGACTTGTACACAATTTAACCGCCAAAATTCATAAACAAGCAGACGACACACCTATCATGCACTACGGTGACCCTGCACGACACCATCACCCTCAACCTGTGACGTCACGTCAAAGACGGCGGCCATTAGTACTCATTAACGTACAAATCCTTTTTTTATATGTAGTCCGGTATGATACCGGACAACTGACAACGCACAAATTTTTACTTAACATGTAGTCCGGTATCATCCGTCCGGAATTAATACAGAATAACGTTGATTTGCGGACCGGAAGTGGCGCCGCATCACCCGCACCACTCAAATAATAACCGAGATACGCATCCTATACTACCAGTGGAATGTCACGACTGTGTTAGAAAAAGAAAGTAAACAGGCTTTGAATTGTTTAGTTCGTTTGCTTGAAAACTTAGAACGTGTGTTCTAACTATTCTTAAGATCAGTGTGGCCACTATTTGCGTTCTCTGTTTTCAAAATAAGCTCTGGCGATGGAAGGTGTGTGCGCTCGAGTGTGAGGAGAGGTAACCCTGGTGAACACCAATACTCCTGTGTTTTTGTTTGTAGTTGAGATACTGGGGAGCTGGAGACAAAATAGAGAATGCGATTGACGTTGATTTGAGGATGGAGCTGTCTGGAGTTATTGATGGACTACAGAGAGATAAAATGTACCAGTTACGGACTCTCGGTTATAGTGGTGGAGGATATGGAAAGCAAAGTCCAAGCATTTTATTCACACTAGGTAAGTACGTCTACAGAAATGGCGCAATCAAAACTCATCAATCTGATAATAATCTAAATTAGCGTACAGGCATTTTCTTATCTTAATTGCATCTGACATATAAAGCCCATGTGTGTTTATGCAGTCTCGAATGTTGAATTTGAAATTGTTTATTAATTTAAATGAAACTGTCTGCTGGTGCTGGATCAATTAGGATCCAGGAATTATCTCACATTATCTAACCCTTTTAACAGCATACAAGTTAGGTAAACTTTGTTCCTCACAATTGTGAAACTTCCGCATCATGCCTATCTAATCGGAAATTCATCAACATGCAGTTAAATGGGGAGGATGGGGAGGGGCTTAGTTCGCGTTACTGTAATGATGTTGTTCTTGGAATTGTGGCCATGGCGACAGTCTGTTAGAACACTGTTCATATAGTTCACAATATCCGCACAGGAAATAGCTCAATATCCCACACACTTGAATTAGAAGAAAAGAGTGAATTGCATGTGACGGTCATCGTTGTGCATGATGCATTTGAATAAAACAGGAAGCGGGCTTACCTCCACGCCTTACGTGCAGCCCGCTTGGTCATAAACCAGGACAATTTTGAGAAGTGATATTCGCTAAAACGGCGAATATTGTGCGGTCGTCGTCAGCGATTTACAGCTGTATAAATACACCGGGACTATGAAATGATGTCATTCAGCTGTAGATCGATCCAATTAATTTTTGAAGATACCAGAGTCACCCAAATTATAAAGATACTAACAAGTTTAATCGTTTTAAATGAAATATAATGTTCCATTTTATGTTGACCCGCATTACACATTTTCAAATTTTGAAGCCCTTGTGTTTTTTTTAACTGTGGTTAAAAATAGAGCCTACCTCGTGACTTCATGGCAAAACAGTGATGGCGCTGGTTTATCCCCAAGTTCACAGTCTGCGTTGAAAAGCTATACGGTACTTGACGGTTACAAAATGTGCATGATGTTGTTGAACATTGCGGACTACATGGTTATGTATAGCAGATTGAGGTGTTTATAAAACTCAGATTTCTCTCTGTGTTTCAGGTGGCCAAGTGGTTCTTGATACAGCAACAACCGATCTGCTGGCTGGTGCACATGCCGCAAAGATATCCTCTGTTCCGCTGGCGGTGTCCTTTCTTCTCACGATATTCATGTCAAAGATGTCATGATGATAGGGTTATTTGTATTATAAATATTGTAAAATAGACTATAGCTGGTACTAAAAAGAGTATAAGAACATGATAGTATAAAAAAATTACATTCACATCTAATTATACCTTTTATTACATATGCATTTTATTTCCATTGTTTAATGATGGCCTGTGTAATGTGTATGTTTAAGGTCTTGCTTAACCTCTTGGTCGATTTTCAGAACACCCGTTGTATTTAGTCTCTTGTGCAGAAGAATATAAATCTGTACCATATATATGTATATATTTTAGAATAGTTCTTGAACTAGTACACGGTGCCTCATTTATTTCTAATTTTGAATAGAACGATCCAAGTGGAATTTTTTTGTCAATCCCACCTTGGAAAGTCTTATAAAAATGTAAAATACAACTTTCAGAAAACATTTAAAATAGATCGCATTGTGCTCTTTAAAATGGTACAAATTTGAAATTTCTAACATGAATAGTTTCCTAGAAATACACCTTGGAAAATGTATAACCTGCTTAAAACTGAAGTGCCAGTATAGGTACTTAAAGTTTTGCGACTTGAATATTTGATCAAGGGAAATCTAAATTATAGGTTCCAATTTAACTGTTTCAGTTTGTAATTAGAATTTCGAATTGTTTTTTCCCCCAACATACAGCTTGAATACGTAACTTTTAATCCAAGCGATAAAAAAAATTTGGTTCATTTTGAGCTCAATGGGTCCAGCAAGACCTTAAATTCAACGGGACATCCGAGTTGAGATCAATACTAAGCGTAGTAAGACAAAGGGAGTTATCCCCGGAGACTACTTTTTTGATACTGACGGAAGAAGAAGAACATTTGAATCGACTGAGTGATTGGTGGCTTAGATTCATATCGATTTATACTTTAGGACGAACTCGTGCCGTATATTATCTTGTAGGATTGTTTGTTTGTTTGGTTGGGGTTTAACGATGTACTTACGGTTATTTCACTAAAATGACGGCGTGCCAGCTCAATGGGTGAAGGAAACCACCTTTGACGTCACTGGGAGCAAACGAAGGCAAGACATGGATGATAGAGTTATCCACGTAGGCCTATTTGTTGTTTACGTCTGAAGGCTATTCTTGTGTTGATATGATGACGTCATTGGAGCTACATCATTATTAAAATACTTACAG